>JAGKQL010000049.1:1969416-2020282 GCA_018398635.1 Cyprinodon brontotheroides
TGTGATAACCTGCGTGAGGACATCAACAAACTGAAACAGAGAATGATTAATTAAAAGAAATGTTTCGGGACACCACACAGTTTACTCTTTTTATTGTCACTGAAGTAGAAAAGCTTGAAGATTGCTGTTTTCACAGGTCCTATCCAGTGCCCTCTTTAGTGGGTCTACAGGCGGTTAAGGACAGTGTTGAGAGTCATCCCGTGGCTCTCTGACCCTACAGGATCATCTTTGGCTGTACTCATGAAACTCAGATTAGGACTCACCAACAAGGATATTGCATTCGATTTAAATGTTAATTTAATGTGACATTTCTAAAATCTTAAGAAGTTGGTTGCCTACATGTGTCTCAGATTTTGGGAAACCTTTAATCAAGTGGCCAAGTAAGCATGCTATTTTAAAGAATATGCCAAACAAGTTTCAAACCTAAATACCGAAGGTTGCAGGTGCATTATTGACTGCACAGAAATTCTTTTATTAACAGACCAACAAATTTGGCAACAGCCAGAGCCCAAACATATTCATAAGAGCCATAACACGGGTTACTTATTTGGTTGGCATGTCACCTGCAGGAGCAATTACATTTCTGTCTGCAGGTTGGGGTGGGCGTGTTTCTGATAAACAACTTACAGCCGAAGGTTTCTGATTTTATGACCTTCTAGTAAATGATGATACTAGCAGATCGTGGTTTTACCATTAGAGATGAGCTTGTCTTTAGTGAGGTTGCTACCCTGAGGATCCCTCACTTTACCAAAGGTAAAAAGTAGTTGTCTCGCCTCAAGAGGTGGGAAACATCGAGGCGTTGTCCAATGTTAGAATACATTGAAAGAATAATAGGAGATGGAAAACTCGAATTCTTATTACTGTTATTCCTTTATCACAGGTGGACCTGTTAGATGACATTGTAATTATTTTGTGCAGCATTGACAAAAATTTGCAAATGCATAGTCCCTAGGTTATAAATTAAAAAGCCCTTAATTGAATTGTGCCAAAATTAAGGCCTTAATGTTGTTAACATCTATGAATTGAAAGATTAAAATGTCATTGAATATTATTTTTTGAAAAATGACTGCCCTAAGTTTTTTCATAAGTCTCATTGAACATTCAAAAGCTGTGGTTTAAAAAACATTTTGCAGCAGTTTTTGGTTCAAAATGTGTGTTGTATCCAGTTTGCTTTTTGAAAATTGAGATTTTCCTCTCATTCCTCTGTTGTATGATATATTTCAAAAATCTTAAATGAAATATGCCGCAGATATTTTTTCCTTGCTTTGTGTTTTGCCATTGAAAAGAATACAATTCAATCAGCGATACCTGTGTAGCCAAAAGCCTATGTGTAAATATTAATAAAAAGTATTCAAGTCAAAAGGAAACATTGAAGAATATATTTATTCTTGTGCCATGTAACCAATAATAAAAATAACAATATTCGCTCTTGTCATAAGATACTACGCACTGAGAACCTTAGTGCATACCACTTTGAATATGGTAGCGTAGATTTACAGTTACAACTCTATGTTTCAGGTGCATTTTCTAGTTTTTCTGTTTTTTGCACTGATCACAACACCATTCTTTTAGCTTTTTAGTTTTACTTTTTGCATTAGTAGTGGAAATACCTATTGCACTTTGCATCTACTGCAATTTAGAGTGACTGATTCAGGAGCTTATATTTGAAAATGTTAAACCACACAAACTAAAGTTTGTTAAACTGGCCAGCAAAGTGAATATAAGAACTTAAACGCACTGATCACTGAGGATACTCTAAGGTGTTGGGTTAAATGGATCTTTACTCGATCAACTGTTCAAAATAATGGGGGGTGGGTTTATCAAATAAACAAATTTGGAAGGTTAAGTTCAGTGGATACAAAAAAGAAGAGGCGAACTTAGCGTGCTGGATAAATGGAGGGTGAGTTTGGCAATAGAGAAAGGGGAGAAATGGGCAAAAGAAGATGGGAGTGGGAGTTGATTAAAAGTGATAGTGAAAAGGAAGCAAATGCCACAATACAAGGAGGCCGGGATCCCCATTAATTGTGTGTGTGTGTAGTTATGGAGGTAGTTTTGAAATTTCAGCACCAGTGAATAATATTTTTGATTGAGGGGCAGTAACTCTCCTTTTATATGTGGTTGTCACGAGGGGCGGAAATACAGCGCACACACTGACTGACTCCTTATGTGCCCACCTCCTAAAACAGGTAATGGGATTTTCAGGAGAAAAACAAACATACCACTTTTTCAGAACCCTTTAGAGGTGTTCTCCTATTTGAAAATTCAAACATGTCATTTTTGGGGGACGCTTAGAATTAAAAATCTTTGGGTGTGAAAACTTATTTTGGTGTCTAACATGAGCAAATAAATCTTGGGTTTCCATAAATGTGCACATATAGTTTAACAAGGATCCTAACATGAGGCTGAAAAGCACTGGTGCAGAGGTCTTAAGACCGGACTGGTGAAAAGATTATGATTTTTGTTTAAATTAAGGAAAAATTCCTCTATGAGAAGATAAATCAAAATTTATACTGATGGATTAAACAAACTTTATATGTGGCCAATGTCTGTCTGTCTGTCCCTATTAAAGGCATTTCCCAAATAGAATGTGTGGGGTGAAGTTGGAAATGATTAAGAATATTTTTGATGTATAACATTAATATGATTTGCGATAGTTACATAAATGTAAGCCAAAGCACTGGGGGCATAACAGAAGGGTAATCGGATCAAACATGTTGCTCAGAGGCCCCAACTATGAGAGGCTCTGACAAGACCAGAGCAGGTTGCTGTTGTAAGGTGTGAGGTAATTTTTTGGGTGTGGAGTGCAGCTGAGATACTGTAGATTGATAGATTATAAATTGAAAAAATAATTAAATAAATAAATAAATAAATATCCAGAGAGATGCAAAATGGGTGTTTTGACTTTTTGTGAAAATAAAATCTCAGACAGGGGCATTACATGATTTTAATTTAAAGGTAGTTTCATTTTCAATCATTAGAATTGCATTAGAGATTGATTAGTTTTATTTTTCTCTCATTCGGATTTCATTAGAGATTGATTAGGAACAGGATAAATCACCACTTTGTGCTGGAACTGGTCACAGCATATGGCCAAGATACCTGCAGGAGCTCAGCAGATAAGCGGGATCAACTTTTATAAACAAGGCTGGTGTCATGATGGGACTCTGAGATTAAACCCACATGCAGAACACACCACGGAAACCGGAGTAAAAATTCAAACAGTTTATTTGGATAAGCACACACACAGAGTAATTGTTTGCACTGGTACTGGTGCAGGTCCGGGACTGGATTCTCAGAGTTCTTCTGCAGAGAAGGATAGTTTGGTTAGCCAGGTAACTATGACGTCTTGACAGGGTTTTGATTCAGAGTTGTACCTGATGAGGTTCAAACTGATCGGTGGAGAGGGGGAACCGATTGGGTCCAGAGACTGTGGGTTCAGCAGGGAGTTTAGCAGCGGCTGAGCTTAGCTTCAGGCTAGCGAGGTTCAGACCTTGAGTAGTTCTCCAAGTTCTCTCCTGAGAAATAGCAGGGAGATTCAGACTGAGGATCTTCAGGTTTGGCTTCTTAGGGCAGGCAGGCAGGTTTTCAAACATGAGCTCCTCCAGAGCTACAGACTTCGATCAGGTTTCCTATAAGGCAGAGAAGACTGAGGGTGGTTAGAATCAGGTTACTCTCCAGAGCAGACAGATATTCTATGTTTAGGCTGAGGATCAGGTTCTGCTAACCAAAACTGGTCAACACTCCGGCACTGAAGACAGGTCTGGTCGCTGCTTATGTAGCTGGTCTCCTGATGGGCTGATGATCCTCAGGTGTGCAGGAGGCTTCAGCTCAGGAGACCCATAGCGCTCTCTGCTGGAGACAGGTGGCAGATCTCCAGATCCCAACAGCTGGAGAGTTAAAAACAATTTCGGTGAGACCTGAGCCTGGGTTTTTTTTCAGCCTTCAGTTTTTATCCATTATTATTTTTATCTGTGTATAATGCCATTTGGAAACTGCCTAAGCACAAACTGATTAATTTGCATCTCTAATCATTACTGACTCTTATCTTTTCACTGTTCATCTGGGCCTTACTTTCTTTGCATGACTTGTTAAAATCTACTAACTTAACAAATTTCTGTGAATGAAGTGATTAACTATTGACTAATTGATGAACATTTTGATTGTTTTTTCCTGGTAACAACCCCGAGGGGTCATTTACTTTTGCCCTGCTTGTGGAGAGTGACAGTGTGGGTTGTCAGGGAGCAGGCATGATAATTCAGAGGCCTATTTAAGAAGGATCAGGAGATTGTTTTGCTTAAACATGTTCTTTTTTTTTTTCAGGCTGTGTTTGTTACAATCCTTAAATGTTAACATTTTTTCTTCCAGGACAGGCTCACAAAAGTCTCATCCCTTCATTGTGTTTTGTTTAAGATGTGCATTAACTCTTATTTTCCCCAACAGGTGCAGAAGTTTTGGCAAATGAAATGGACAACTTGGCTGAGAGTGACTATAGAAAAAGAGAGAGAGGGTTTCAGATATTTGAACATTTTTTGATAGGAGGATTTGAATAGGTTCGGACTGACTGGACTGACTTGGTTAGTAACTGGACTGGATCAGAACCATGGATTAGGACATGAGAGAGATGGTGTAAGAACGCAGCATGCCAGATACAGGGTGTAGAGATTTTGAGCTGCATGTTTTGTTCCCGGCTGAAGGCCATTCTGGTGAGCTCTGAGTTTGTTTTAATTCCTCTCTGGTTCTGATATGACCTATGATGTACAGATTGATGTGGTGGTTTGAAGCTCGAGGACTTTTGTTGAGGTGAAATTGGGCCCCCATTAAGAGCAGTCATGCTAACAGAGGCCTTAAATGGATGACATGATGAACCCACAACTTCTTGGAGGAGTCGGAGGCACCACTGGGGTTTTTGTTGTCTTACATGTTTGTCGTTGTTTGTGTCTGTATGTTTGTTTCCTTTTTTTTCTGTTTGTTTACTAACATCCTAGCCTTTATAAAAAAAACAAACAAAAAAAGGAAGTGGCATGCATGTTAATTTTGTTTGAATAGTTTTGACTACACTACGGATGGAAATGTTTAAAAATGAACAATGGATTTTTGTTTGGAGAGACATTGGACACTTTCTTTCTTGAGTCGCAGGATGGATTAACCTACAAGGGGGCACAGAGACTAACTTTGCTCCTAAACTTCAGAAGGAGGGATGGTTTGCAACTGCTGAGATGCAGACATTAAGGACATGACTGGATGCCCACTGCTTTAGATGAGAACAGACCACTGGCAGTGATGGGTTGATGGAAGGTCATGGGATCATCGGACAAGACGGATGAAAAAAGATAAGTGAACTGACACACCAGATTTCTTATTCACAATGAAAAATTATGGGCAACTTATTTTAAACCGGTTTATTAATACAGATCTATGAATAATATATTTGTTTTACAGGGATCAACAGGTAGATGTAATATCTTTCTAAACAACATGGCAGTAGTTGGGGATTTTTATTATTATTTTATTTATTTATTTTTTTTTAAAGAAAAATATCAGTAGCAATGGCAACAACATAGAATATAAATTATAGAAATAACTTTATCGACAGGTTTTAAATGGTCTGCTAAATTTTCTCTATATCATCAGGGGGTGGGGTATTCTTAAATACAGGAATAAAAAGAGGATTTAGAGATGGTTTAGTATTAAACTGGGTTTTTTGATAAATACTAGGTCAGTTGTTAATTAGCAGAATATTACAGGGACAACAAGTTGAAACTTTAACATTTGGGAATGGTAAAGTAGCAACAACAAAATGCAATTCAGGAGAAATTAGAACATTTTAGGAGCAAATGTTTTAAAGCAAATGATGGTTTCTTTCAATATAAGCAATAACAATGAAGACTTAATGAGTTAATGAGCTTATGGCGATTCAATATCAGGCCCAGGAACTAAAACTTCACCATTTATTTTTTATTTTATTTGTTTTGATTAATATTATTTGTTTTTTGTTTTTTTTACTGCGAGCAGAGTTATACATAGCACTTTTTATGCATGAAGCAATAAGAACACCTGACTTTACTTCACCTAAAGCTGCAATCGATACTTTAGAGGGAATGCACACTTAATATGGTAGTTTATTTGAGATAACGCATATAAGAAGAGATTATGTTTCCTGCACATTTTTGGATCTGGTCAGGGGTCCAGATATGACAAATATTGACTGGTTCTGTGGATGTTGGAACAGATTTTCTTTTTGTTTGTTGTTTTTGTTTTTTGTTTTGTTTTGTTTTTGTTTTGTTTTTTCTCATTGAAGCACTACTTTTTTGAAGAATATTTTAAATGGACTATAGCTGGACACTTTGCATAGAGGGGGTGCAGTCGAATTTAACACCTCCAGGAACTGTGTACTGCTGAGTTTTGGGAACGCAGCCGCGAGTCAGAGTACAATCATGTGCTCTGAGCAGATGAACAATTTATTATGACATTTCCTCTAGAAGGAAGGAACACCTTTGACGCCCTGTTTCCTTCTACCTCTATGTGATACTGCTGATGACACAGATAAAGACTTATCCTTCAGGGGGTGTGGGGACACATGGGCCCCAAGACTCTTATGGTTCAAAGCTGCTGTGGTAACAAAGGGAAACCTGATGGACTTGTCCGAACATCAAACTTTTTTGCATGTTTGAGAGGATCACTGCTCCAAGATACACTTTCTCTTCCAAACCAGTAGCGGGATGGCTCCTGACCAGTTTCCCACATATAGATCTGCTCACATACACACAAACACATACTGTCACGTAATAACACACCCACACACGGTTAATGACTCGAAGAACAGACAAGGGTCCACATGGGAATGAGGTTTTCTTTTATGCACTAACATTCACAGATACAAGGTCTGATGGGGGAGTTTTTTAAATAGGGGGAATCTGCGCCAAGCTGGGTTTTTCTTAGAGATTAAAGAACATTAATCATTTTCGATTGGGATGGTGATAAAAGTAAACTAATATGAAGTTATAGGTTACGAAACTACAACTGAAGATGCTATGATGTAGAAATAGTTTAGAATTTCTTTAGGTGATCCATGAATTTAGTGTTACACTGTGTAAAAAAGGGTTAAATGTTTTCTAAATATCTACAGGTTCCTTGAATGAGATTATATTAGTTGCAGTGATTTTGAGCTTATATGAACAAAATAATGAGCTGATTCATCCATAGGGTGTTCAGGCCGAATACATACTATTATACCGTATTTTCACGCGACTATGGCTGGGCTAGTAACTTAACCGCCTTTTTTTTCCCTCAAAATAATGCGGTGCGCCTTTGGTGCTAGATGTAGCTATATGTGTGTTGTAACCGCGACTTTTTGAGACCACCTCATTGAGGAGATGATGAAAGAGTGGCTGAATGTAAGGAGACCAGGTGTTTTTTTTTCCACTCATCACCATCGCTGTTAATATGTAACTCCATGCGTGCCCATCTCACAGCTGATGTGAAAAAACATGGGGAGAGCAAATTAACGCTGTGCTCGCTGTTCAACCGCTTGGACATCGGTGTGAACCGATCAGCAGGTGCAGCAGAAGCAGCGAAGGTTACATGCAAAGTCAATGGTTGACGCTAGGCAGATAGGTGCAGCAAAAGGTCCCGGCAGCCGCTTTGAGCAGCAGAAGCGCTAGCCGTCGGGAGTTTTAAGCATCTCACGCACCGCTAACCGCTGCTGCTCGAGATGGAAAAATTTAAGTTTTGCTGCTGGACGCCGCATCAACCAATCAGAGAAGCTGATCACTGGAGCTGACAGCTCTAGACAGACACAGCACCTGATGACATATGATAATTATACGCGAAATGAAAAAAGGCTGGATGGATGAGGAGATGATGAAAGCGTGGCTGAGGCAGGTTGTATGTGAGGAGACCAGGTGGTTTTTCCACGCCATCACCATCGTGATGCGTCTGATCTCACAGCTGATGTGAAAAAGGTGAATCAAATGAAAGCTGTGCTTCGCCGTTCATCCCGAGGGGGTCTGACAAAGGAACTTCAACCGCTCGACATCGGTGTGAACGGCGTTCGTGGGAGCGATGGATGACGAGGCCGGAGACCACAGTTTCCCGGGATAAAGTGGAATGCAGCGCCGGGGCAGAGTTACGCCACCGTTGGCGGATGGATTGTAGATGCTTGGACTAGCGTGTACTGCGCAGCACTGTTGTTCAAACTTTACCCATAAGCTTGCATTATTTCTGAGGAACGCGCTGCCGTGCAGTGACTCTGACAGCGGGCGAAGGGGAAGTGGCATGTCTGATTTAGCGCAGCTGTTTAATTCGAGAAACAGAGGATGATGACTTTGATGGGTTTGATTAATACTGCTGTAATAAATACATGAAGAAAAGCACAATCATACTCAGTTTTGCTCCCGCTCTATTTTTTCTACCTGAAAACTTAATTCAACAGCAGCCTCTGGGCGGGTCTCCTCCGCGTATACAGCGGTGGCTGGCAGAATGTTTTTCATCTAAATAATCAATAAATCTTGCAGCTATATATTTGCTGTGATCAGTGGGAATAAAGTAGTTTTAATATGTTTTTAAGGTGAGAAAGTCCACCTGAAAACTTAATAATTGCAGTCAGTTCATCCAGATTATCTATTTCTGTCGGGGCTCAGACTCCCCCATACCAGCGATTGCACCGATGGTAGAAATCCCTTCAGCAGCAGCCTTTAGGCTGGGCAGCCTCCAGGGTCTCACCGACGGCGGCTGGCAGGTGTTTTTCATCTAAATAATTTAAACTCTTGCAGGCACCAGGATACCGGCAATAAAAGCGAACATATTCCGTCGGCAGGTTTCAGGATTTTAAGTTAATTTAGGAGTGATCACGTGGGGCTGTCATGATGGGTTCTCTTAGAGTAAAGCCCAAGATGCAGAACACACACAGAGGCACTGGTAAAAGTCCAAAGAGTTTATTTAAGGCACAAGCACGAGAATAACAGTTCAGGCAGGGGGCTGGTACACTGGGGTCTGAGCAGGGAAGGGGAGATGGCTGGTAGCTGAGCTTCCAGCTCACTGCAGGGAAACAACAGGGGAAATCCACATGGGAACCTCTTGGGGAAACTCCACAGGGAAGTCGACAGGTATCATCCCACGTAGGATTCTTGGGACTGGCTCACCAGGGCAGATTAGCTGGTTAACTCTCCTAGAGCTGCAGGCCAGAGACAGGTTGCCAGAGAGACAGTTCTTCCAGAGCTTCACAAGGAGACAGGAGGTTAAGCTCATCCAGAGCTTTCACAAGGAGACAGGAGGTTAAGCTCATCCAGAGCTTTATGCGAGGAAGACAGGAGGTTAAGCTCATCCAGAGCTTTCACGAGGAAGACAGGTGGTTAAGCTCATCCAGAGCTTTCACGAGAGACAGGAGGTTTAGCTCATCCAGAGCCTTCACGAGGAGACAGGAGGTTAAGCTCATCCAGAGCTTTCCGCGTGAGGAGACAGGATTCCAACTAAGATCAACACTGCGGCGTGGGATCAAGGTCAGGCAGGAGCTTATAAAGGAGAGGTCTTCTAATGAGAGGATTAGGAACAGGTGTGCAGGAAGGTTCCAGCTCCAGAAGACCCACAGCGCATCCTGCTGGAGACAGAGGGTAATCTCCAGATCCCCACAGTAACTCCAAACCTAAAGGGAAAAACAAAGAGAGAGAAGAGGATCCTCCGGCCCTCTGGTGGGCAAGCCTGAGGATCCCAACAATCGTTCTGTCATCTGGTGATGTGTCTGTCTCACTGCCAGCTCCCAGGTTTGATTAATACTTTGTAATAAATACATGAATAAAAGCACAGTCATACCTCAGTTTTGTTCCCCGCTGTATTTTTAAATACATGAGTAGAGGTATTTAAAGGTAGTAGAGGACATTTACCTGTATATAAAAACGCGCCCTATAGTCCGGTTAAGCCTTATGTGTGTGTTAAATACAGAAATGGGGCACATAACTGAGAGTGCGTTTCAATGCGGTGTGTTTATTATGGTCGTGGAAAGATACTACGCGTAAATAACTTTCAACTGCCAGGCATTGAAAGGTAGGTTATGTTTAATGTTTTTGGGGATTTTTTTTTAAATTGTTTTTAAATAGACACTGAAATAATCTGCTGAAAAAACACAGAGTCCATGGATAATTAATTTAAATGTAGTCTATTTAATGGTGATTTAAGGGATAAAGGGAAAGTAATTGTGGATAAGAATATCTGGTTGTGACTGCACTGAGATTTTGAGTGAATAAAGAATTGCTCATTAAAGACATTGCTTATCCTGATAAGAACACTGACTGCACTCTCTGTGTGTCGAAGGATCCCGGAGGAATGAATTGATGAACTGTGATGAGAACAGTCCATGAGAACCACCACATGGATTCAACATCTATCTGCCATTGGACTGCATGGAGACCAAAGGAGCTGTGGAGGAGGCCATACGAGACTCTGATTGATTAATTAGATTGATGAATGATAGAGACAGTGAAAGAATTCATCATCATCAGTGATATTCATCATTTGTTTTTAACTCGGACCAGGATAATTCTTGATTCTACCTAATTGTGATTTATATGTTTTGATTTATTTTGATTTTGTTTTGATGAAAATCATGGAAACATTTTGCTCCAGACCCACCAAGATCAAGTTTTATGCCACTTTTTCTTTGATGTAGAAAGACTCAGAACCTGATTGGCTTACAGGTTCTTTAAGTAGTTGGTAATGATAATTATCAGATTCAAAACAGGGTTTCCTTGCTCAGATTGGCCAAGAGTGGGATTTCCCTGGGGTCACCCAGGTTTTTACAAACTTTAGAGAAGGTAGGGTTTCTCTCTCCGTGGAGAACCGCCTGTCATGTTCGGAATTATGTGTCTAACCCACATGCAGAACACTCGAGGGAGGCAGATGAAAAAGGCTCAAAGATTTATTAATAATAAATGTACAAAGTATGTTCAGATCCAAGAGGGGGCTTGACTGGTCCACCAGTGGGTTCACTGCTGAGGAGGGACATGTAGAGAATTAAGTGGAGGTCCAGGTCTTTTGCTGGTTGTGAGTGTTCAGGTCTGTACCTGTTCGGAAATGGAGCAGAGCTGCAGAGGGGGGGAACCTTTGAGGGTCCAGAGGTTGTTGGCAGGCTGAGGCGGGGAGGCAGAGGATACTGAGTGCAGGCAGATCACTGATTGAGTTTTCCTTCCAGTAATCTTCTGAGAGCTGAAGGGCAGGCAGATACTTGACTGAGGCTGCTCTCCAGAGTCCTACAGAGAACGAGCAGACAGATCACCGGCAGAGAAAACTCTCCAGAGTTTCAGGTATTCAGGCAAGATCAACCTGGGAGGCAGAGAGAGGAGAAAAACGGGATCAGGTTTGGTTCACAGATAATCAGAGTTCACAGACAGGCAGGTTGGCTCAGGCTTGCTAACCGTTACTCTGGCACTGGAGTGAAGCCCTCCGCCTCCTTAAGTACGGATCTCCTGGTGAGAGACAGGTGGTGCAGATGAGAGACAGGTGGTGCAGTCGGCTCATGCTCCAGGAGATTTCGTGCGCCCTCTGGTGGAGAAAGTGGACAAACCTCCAGATCCCAACAGTACCCCCCCCTCAACGACCGCCGCCTGGCAGTCCAAAGGATGTAGATGGCAGAGACTCACGGTATTCGGTGATGAGTGCAGGGTCAAGAATGAAGGAGCTAGGAACCCAAGTTCAATCTTCCGGACCGTAGCCCTCCCAGTCGACCAGTTACTGCCAACCGCGGTCCCGGCGACGGGAGTCCACGATCCGGCGGACGGTGTATGCAGGGTGACCATCAATGTCCCGGGCGGGCAGGAGGGGAGTCGGACGGAGGGCAAAAAGAGCTGGTCAGGACAGGTTTTATCTGGGAGACGTGGAATGTGGGATGGATCCGGAGTGAGGGTGGAAGATGCAGGCTGACAGCAGATGGGTTGATGATGGTGTCGATTTTATAAGGACCGATGAACCTGGGAGAAAGCTTTCGGGACATGGATTTCAGAGGGATATCACGTGTGGAGAGCCAAACCTGTTGTCCTGGTGTGTATGTGGGAGCTGGGCGTCTTTTGCGATCGGCGAATTTCTTGTTTTGTGCAGAGGTCCGGTTCAGAGTGGCTATGGTGCTTTTCCAGATTTTCTGACAACGGCGGATGTGATGATGGACAGATGGTACGGATGTTTCTTTCTCGTCGGCGGGGAACAAGGGTGGCTGGTAACCCAGGGAAATTTCGAATGGAGACGGACCGTTTGCAGATGATGTGTGTGAATTATGTGCATACTCCACCCAGTGCAGATATTGGCTCCAGTATATCGGGTTGGTTGACGTAAAACACCTGAGGGTAGATTCCAGTTCCTTGTTTAATACGTTCAGTTTGACCATTGGACTGTGGATGGTAACCAGATGTTAAAGAAATGTTAGTGTCGAGAGCAGAACAGAAATGTTTCCAGACCTGTGCGGTGAATTGTGGCCCTCTGTCCGACAGAATTTCCTGGGGGATTCCGTGTAGTCTGAAAACGTGTTTGGTGAGGAGATGAGCTGTCTGGAAGGCTGTTGGAAGTTTTCTTAGGGGTACAAGGTGGCAGGCTTTAGAAAAACAGTCAATGATGGTGAAAATGGTGGTCATACCTCTGGATGCAGGTAATCCAGTAACAAAATCTACAGCGATGTGAGACCAGGGGCGAGACGGAACAGGTAGTGGATGGAGAAGACCAGAGGGAGGCTGATGCGATGGTTTGTTGCGTGCGCAGACGGGACAGGCTAGGACATATTCCTTGGTGTCCTTATGGAGGGATGGCCACCAGAACCAACGAGAGATCAGAGCAATTGTTCTGCTTACCCCAGGGTGAGCTGAAAATTTGGATGAGTGCATCCAGTGTATGAGACGAGACCTGACTGAGGAGGGAACATAGGTTTTATTAGGTGGACCGTTGCCAGGATCAGGTTCAGAAACTTGGGCCAGTTTTATCTGGTCAGAGATCTCTCAGGAGACTGTTGCAACTGTACAGCTAGCAGGGAGAATACTTTCAGGAGTTTCAGGTTTGTCAGGAGCATAGAGGCGTGAAAGGGCGTCGGGTTTAATGTTTTTAGAACCGGGCCGGTATGAAATGAATGAACTGATTATAAGTCTGGAGATTGACTTTTTAAGAACAGAGTTGCAGGTAACAGAAGACGAGGAGATTTCTCAGTTTGGAGATGGTCCGCCAGATGTCCAGGTTCTCCACAGTACATACATAGGTTCTCTTTAAACCTCCTTTGCCTCTCTTCGGATGAGAGCCTGGTGTGGCCGATCTGCATTGGCTCAACTTCTGAGGGTACTGTGGGAGGAGAGACGTAATGAGTCTCAGAGCGGAGACAGGTACAATGGCAATGGTTTAGATCTGGACTCAACTTCTGAGGGAACTGAGGAAGAAGAGACGTCATTAGTCTTAGCAGCAGGAGCGGAAACAGAAAAGACATGGCCTCTAGATCTGGACTTGGGTCTGGCTCGCAGTCTGTTATCTAAACGGATTGTTAACTTTATTAGTTCTTCCAAAGTTGTAGGTTCATCGAGAGTGGCCAGCTCGTCCTTAATAGAATCATCAAGGGCGTGGAAATAAGCGCTTTTGAGCGCCGATTCGTTCCAACCGGAAGCAGCCGCTTTAACCCGGAAGTCGATAGAGAATTCAGCCACTGTTCTATTACCTTGCTTGAATTCCAACAGTCCGCGAGATTCAGTGGACTTATCAGTGTCTTGATTGAAGACTTGTTTGAATTCCTGAATGAATTCCACAAAAGTACAACCAAAACTAGTTTTAGAAGAAAATCTGGCTTCCGCCCATTCTAAGGCTTTTCCGGACAATTGTGACAAAATAAAGGCGATCTTTCTCTTGTCATTAGCAAAACTCGACTGAGAATATTCAAAAATGAGCTGACACTGGAACAAAAATCCCTTGCACTTACTTGGATCGCCGAAAAATTTTTCAGGAAGTGAAGGGCGGAATTCAGAAAACGACGGGCTGGGTTCAGACCTGAGTGGTGGATTAGTATCTTGCACCGGAAGTTGAACGGTCTCCGTTCCAGGTGTAGAGTTCTGAAGATGACTGGCTATTTCCTGTAAGGAGTGATTAGTTTCTGCTTGACGTGTATTTAACTCACGGAGGGCGGTGTCGTGGCTCTGAATGACACTCCATGAAAAGTGAGATTTTAGGCCCCGTAAACTCCGCAGATCTGCCTGATTTTAGGTCAGTTTCCGACAATTTGCAAACCCGTGCCTGTCCGCGTTTGTCGTGCCACAAATTGTCGGAAACGGACTCTGACTTATGTGGTGAGCGCATCAGCTGTACTAATGGCCCTAATTGCGCATATGAATGCAGCAAACCCGCGCGGCTGACCAGGTCTGGCTTGAATAACCTTCTCAGTATTGGCTGAAACCACTATTCTCAAACAAATGAAATCGCGCTAGTCGATTGGCAGCAAAACCACATGTGGCCACACCACCAGGCTTTTAATTTTTCTTACTGAGTATTGGACGGAACCACTTCTTTTAAACAAGTAAAGTCGCTCGTGATTGGTTGGCATATATATATATTTACATATAAATTTACATATATATATTTATTCATATATATATATATATATATATATATATATATTTATTCATTCATATGGTGTGTATTTATGTTACACCTACACTACTACACAATTATTATGCTACCATCAAGGACATGAATGAATTTATACAGGAAATGAACATTTGCCAGGAAGCTGTTTATGCAAAGAAAGAGCTTTATTGAAACACACACAACTATAACACACAACTATATACAACGCGTATCCAAACACATGCGTTTCTAAAAATTAAAAGTCCGTGAACGGTCCGCTTGCTTCCTCGGGTTGAGGTAACAGGCAGCATTCCCTCCGAGGCAGGTCCGATGTGCAGAAGGCGACTTACTGTGCGTGGGCCCTGTACTTCGGCATCGCTTCTAACCGGGACTGCAGCTTAACACATAGTTCAGTGAGATCCGGCCTATGAAATGGCGGCAACCCGTACAATCCATCCAGAGACACGCCGACGACGCCATCTTCTTCGTCGGACATGAGGTTGACGGTGGCGGACTTCCAGAGTTCCACTTCCTCATCTGCCAGCACACTCTGCCTCGCTTTCAGCAGCTGAAAAAAAAAAACCGAATCAGCCGCACTGCATATGGACACAACACCTCTATCAATGCACCTGAAAAATAGTCACCAAATAAAGTCTTACCCTCTTCTCTTCTGGGTCTCGACTCTGAGCAAATTGCCTGAGTAGGCTCACGCCGCACTTGGCGTGTTAGCTATGCGTTGTATCTGAAGCTCCCAAGGTATCAGTTCTCATAATACATATCTTACAGGCAGTGCTGGAAAACAATTAAAGAGAGTGGTATGAATAAAAAAAAAAAAAAAAAAAAACGCTCAAGCGTCTTCACAGTAACAAGGGGAAGGGAGAAGTTCTATTTAAAACAAGTCACTCATACACACAATGTCGCTCTTTATCAACATCGTGCAAATCTGGATCTTGTCGTAGATGAGCTCGGTGCAGCAATAGGTCACGCTTCATTGTGGAGGCTTACAGTAGTCTGTGAAAAAAAAGTACAGCTATGGTCGGTATTTATCCCGTATCCATGTCCTTTTACAGCAGAATGAAAGCATATTCTTTAAATCTTACTCCCTGCTCTCGTTCATATCACGCGCCTGCAATTAGTCTCCCGAAGTTGTGAAGACGGGCGCACTGCTTCCTGTGAATCACAAAAAATACACTTTAAGCATAAGCTTTAGGCTAGGCTGCTTTTGCAGCTTACCTAGCTAGGGGGCTAGAGTTGTCTTTAACTTGCCTAGCTAAGCTTTTCAGGGCTGCTTTTAGCATAAGCTACCAGTAAATCGAACATATATTTGACCGCTAGCATGGCGTTGTGCACCCGTCCTCTCTTCCTCGAAGTTTGTATATCCCGCAAAGTTGCTCGACTGCAGAGCAGCCATCTTGTCCTCTATGGACTGCAACCTGGAGTGCATCGAATTCTCCAGCTGAGTGAGCCGCTCATTCATGTCGGCAGTATGCTGGGTAAGTTTGACCTTTGGTAGACAGTCCGCTGATAGACAATCAGCAGTTTCTTCTCGTCAGTCTGCGGGCTGGCCGAAAGTTGTGGACTAAGAGCAGTTGGAGGCGAGTTGAAAGTTGAGACGCCGTGCAGCCATTGTTCACGTAACAACAAAATACAAACACGGTAACTGGAGATGAAGCTCTTCTGGAGCATAGATATCCATAATAAAAGGTAACACAAACATGCCCTGCTAATAGTTGCTGGTGCTCACACGTGATTGGACGATGGGGCCGAAGGCTCATCAGGCTCCCTCTCAATCACATACGACGCCATTAGTTATCATTTGAAGGACTTCCTCGAGCGAAGAGCTTTCGTAAAACTCCATTCTGGAAGGTGGCGGTAATGCACCTTATAAATTGTTTGTAATTGCAAGTGTTTGTCTCCATAAGATTGAATTTGAAAGCAGTGTGTGAGTGGAGATAATAAATGCAACAACAAGTTTTTGAATCAATATTCTATAAATAATATGTACACAGGAAGAACAAAAAGCACAGCTCTCTTACAAAATTTTAAGAAATCTATGATAGATTATTTGAAATTCCCAATTCCTCCTAAATATAAAGAATTACAATTTAAAATAATAAATAACATATATCCTTCAAATGAGTTTTTAAGAGAGATTTAAGTTTAATGTTGAGAATTTGTGGCTTTGTACAACTCAATTGGAAACAACTAAACATCTTTTTTATGAATGTAAAGAAGTATTAAACTTATGGGATCAACTTGGAACCTTTCTGTCTTGTAAAACAATAAATTTAGATTTCATTTCCTGGCAAAACATTCAATTCGGTTTATCCATTAAAGAAAAAAAATTTTGAATTTTTAATCAATATTCTAATAATTGACAAAGTATTATATCCATAAATTTCGCTATGCAAAATGCTCCCTCTCAATCTCTGCTCTCAAAAATGAACTTTCCCTTTTCAAAGATGTCTGAGAAAGATGCAGAATTTAAATGCAATTAAATTGTTTGAGTTAATTGAAAAATTTCAGTTGGTAGTCCCCACTGATTAATTTACTTTTAACTACTATTATTATTTATTTATTTTTATTTATTTTATTTTATTTTATACTTTGTTCCAGCCTGTGCATTTAATTTTATTTTCAAAAGCTTGGGAGTTGTGATATTTCTTCTTGTATTGAAATATTGTGTTATTGACTTTTGCATTATTTGAGATTGTTATTGCGGTTCTTGCATTATATTCAGCATAACAAAAAAGTGGAAATCTAAAAAAAAAATTAACCATTACAGCCAACTGATTCTGATTAAAAACTAATTTTTAGAAGTAAATTATTTTGTGTATTTTTAACATTTGCATACACAGTATTCTAGCGTACTTTAATTAAATAAGAATAATTCAAAAGCTTTAAAATACATGAGAGAGTCTATAATTAGGCTATACTGAGCCTGATCTATTGACACGATCTATTTCCTTCTTATTGCACTTTGGAGCCCATAATACCAATTTAGCATGCTGACCTATGTCCCTTATGACCACAGTAGTACCAAATCTTCTGATGGCTACTACTTCCAACAGGATAATGCGCCATGTTATAAAGTGAATCATCTCAGAATCATTTCTTGAAACTTTTCCATTTAAGTAATGTGAATTGACACATTGACAGACAACATTTTATTTTTATCTTAAATGCAAATTTAAAAAATAATACTGCTCTAATGTATTGCTCTGTCAGCTAAAGGGTATTTTGAGATGGTCTCTACTTTAATACAAATAAATCAATTCAAAGCTTCTAAAATGTAAGAGCTACTATACCTGAGTCTCTTTGTATCCAGAGTATTTTCTTGCAGGAGGGTTGTAGGGGGTAAAAACCCCTGCAACCTGATTCCTTAGCTCACAGCATGTTCATTTACATGTTAAAAGCCTCCCTAAATTCCAGCAGGGGGAGGCATGGCCGAGGAAGCACTACTAAAGAAATTCCTGCGTCAATTTCTGACAATTCCCTAGGAGTTTTTCGGCAAAACACCTGCAAAATTACGTAAACTGCGCTAACCTACAAAGTTCCGACAATCTACAGTGCATTGGCCGGCCCAGCCTACGGCATGCAGTGTGAGGGTTTGTTGCTGCTCCAACATCCTCCGTAGTGATCATTCCTTGAGGAGGAGGAGCTAGTCTATTTGGCCAGAGTGTTCTGTCATGTTCAGATTAATGTGTCTAACCCACATGCAGATGAAAAGGTTCAAAGATTTATGTCTTTAATAAATGTACAAAGTATGCTCAGATCCAAGAGGGGGCTGGACTGGTCACGAGTGAGGTTCACTGCTGAGGAGGACAGAGATTAGTGGAGGTCCAGGTCTTTTGCTGGTTGTGAAGTGTTCAGGTCTGTACCTGTTCGGAAATGGAGGAGAGCTGCAGAGCAAGGGGAACCTTGAGGGTGCAGAGAGGTTGTCGGCAGGCTGAGGAGCAGGAGGCAAACGAGCTTTACGGGAAGTGCAGGCACGGTGTCACTGATTGAGTTTTCCTTCCAGTAATCTTCTGAGAGCTGGGCAGGCAGGTACTTGACTGAGGCTGCTCTCAGAGTCTGAGAACGACCAGACAGATCACCAGCAGAGAAAACTCTCAGAGTTTCAGGTATTCAGGCAGGATCAACCTGGGGAGGCAGAGAGGAGAAAAGCAGGGATCAGGTTTGGTTCACAGAAAATCAGAGTTCTGGAGAGAGGCAGGTGAAGCTCAGGCTTGCTAACGTTACTGGCAAACTGCCTCTGGCTGGAGTGAAACCCTCAGCCTCACTTAAGTACACTCGCCTGGCTAAACTTGAAGTGTTTGAAAACAACAAAATATGTATTGGTATTATGAAATCTGGATCTCCTGCCTCTTTTAGATGACAGAGAGACAGCCTCAGTCTTGATGCAGATGCTCAGGAGATCCCGTCGCCCTCTGGTGGAGAAAGTGTGGACAAACCTCCAGAACCGGCCCAACCTGTCCTGTGATGTCCCCTACTGTGACTGAATGATTGGTAGTAAATTACAGGATGGATGCTTTTATCCAGTGTTGTGCTTGAGCGGCGTTCATTGAGCGGAGGAATTTCGTTCATATTTTGTAAGCTGAGTGTGAACTGAGCATTGCTGCACTACTGCCTGATGAGCGTTATTGTGGAACTTCGTTCATTCTGGTGTCTCAATGACGCACGCTCTCTCTGTTCAACTTCATTCAATAGGTTGCCAAATTTCCTATAGGAAGGCTCTCCAGGCAAAACCCCCGCTAAATCAGAATACGTAAACAAGCCTTAATATGTAGCGGGGAAACACCCAATCGTGTTGAACACCAGCTACCAGTGTTGTAGCTTACAGCCGCATGCATCATCAAAACGAAAATGCGGCGTGGAAGCCACACAGCAGCATCGGAGGCGACAAAGCAGCAGTATGATCACTTAAAACAGGTTTATGACCAGGTGGTCGGTGAGGATGATAGCAACAATCTTACATTTCTCTGCAAACATTGCCCGCCGGCTTTTCAGCAAAAAAATCCGCACTTCAGTAACATCAAAGCAAATCTGAAAAGGCATATGTACTGAAATGGAATTTCAAATGGAAAAATTAGGTAAAACATCTGCACCTAAAAAAAGACTACTTTCCTGTTTTCTTTTTTAATAATTACTCATAAAAAAGACCATTCAAGCAGCACATTTTTTCCTGATGTTTTTGAGAATATACTTAGGGGTGATTGCTGCAGCTGCTACTAGTGTGAAAGTGATTGGACAGCAACAAAGCGTTAAAAGGAACAATAAGGAAATGCTGTCCCCTCAATGCTAATGTAAACAGTGGTTGGATGAGTATCTCAAAACTGGATATGAAGATGAAATTTTGAAGACGCATCAGTTTCAGTGTGTTGGCAACTCGATGTAAAAATAATTAAGCTGTCCGTGGTTTCTACAGTAGGCTATGGTGTAATTGAGCAATATATGAAAAAAAAAACTATGAACTAGTTCATTTTGGAACTTTGAACTTAGTTCAAAATTTTGAATTAGAACTTATGAACTGAACTAGTTCATTTTAAAATGTGTGAACTGAACTTTGAACTAGTTCAGGTAGAAAGAGAACTTTCCCAACACTGGCTTTTATCCATGAGCGTGTCACATTTAGGAGGCCTCCAGGTAGGAGTGAGAGTAGGATTCAATTTGCCTTGCATAGAATTCTATAGGCTTGGGTTATGCCCTAGTCTAAGGTAACTTAAAATAATATGCACATAGGAAACCTAAAATAGCTTTTCTTTAATTAGATGAAACCCAAATTGTAGTTAAATGCTGAAACTGTGGTCTTGAGTGAGAATACTTGGTCTGTGAAGTTTTGATTGTGATTACTTTTGATCCCTAATTAATGATACATCACTAATTATAGATGCTCTCTGAGTCACCTGGTCCTTCAAAGATGTGTTGCTTCCTGTATTTTCAGTTACCTGTAAAAACGGTAACTTATCAGGGGGGGTTGTTAGGTTTATTCTTTTATACATCATGTGCATTGTTATTTTGTTAGTCAGATTAGACAGAGTGGAAGGCCTTCCTTCACATTGTGGGTGTCACTGTGTGTACGGAGGTCATGTAATCGGGACAGCCTTCGTGTCTTTAAGATTTCACAGGATATGGGCACATCTTGGAGCCGGTCTGATAGGAGAGCTATCTGCATGGGCGTAGGTTTGCATAGAGACCATAGGGACATGTCCCTACCAAAATTTTGAACGACCTAATTGTCCCTACCAATAATTTGATGTGAACAACATGTTTATAATTTACTATACAGATTTACTGCAGCAGTGGCTTCATTTCCTCTAGCAGCTTCGCTGACTGCGTGCTTAAACTGAAGGCAAAAATATCTCTCAGCAGCAGCTCCGTCTGAGTGCCTGCCTGTCTCTACTGTCCCTTTAACGTAGCAGCGCACGTGACTGTGGTTCGCTGAGCAGCTACTGGTTGTTTTGCCTTAAGTTCCGCCTTCTCTCTCTTCCTGATTGGCTGTTTTCAAGTCCGTGTGCATGTGTGTGTGCTTGAAGCATGTAAAATTGAACATTTATTTCACTCTAGAATACAGCGGTTACTCCAATAATATTAGGCTATGAAACTAGTCCCAATTAAAAAAACTGAATATCATGTACGCTAAAAAGAAACCACAAACTTTTTCCTTGTATAAAACTAAGTCAGGAGTTCTGGGAAGACTGCTGGAAAAATGGACAAATAAAGGCTGTAAGCTATCAACATTTCTGATTCTTAGCCACAGCCAACTAAAAAGAAAAACGTGATGGTTTCCCGTTTCTGATCTGCTAATATTAAGTTGCTGTTACTGTTTTAATTTTTGATGACTCTTTGAGGGAGTTCAGGTATAATTATTAGCAGGTTTTATTTCTTTTATAGATGTAACAATAAGAGATGGCGCCTAAACATTTGCTATTTTTTTTATTTAAAAAGCATAATTAGGGTTCCATGTATAAATAGTTCTATTTTTTATTCACTATTTCTACTTCTAGAAATAGGATAAAGACAAGAACAAAGAGAGGGACATTATTAACATTGATTTTATCTTACATAGATTTCCACACAGTCTATAAGTAAATTAGTGCAAACATTAATGTCGGGTAAATAATGCTTGAATCTGGCTGTTTATTTTGGATATTATTACATAGTGTTATATTGTCTTTTTTATAATCATTAAATGTGATTTTATATTTGAATACATTTTGGCTCATTCTTAGTGTTAAGTTTGTATATGATGCCACTAAAAAAGAAAATAGACATAGGGATCTATTTTAACAGTCAGTCAGCAAGTAACATAGATGATATAAAAGGTTGTTTCATTTAATCCTTTTATATTAAAAAACACTCCTTTTATACATTATATGGTTATAGTAAACACAGATATCCAGTTATAAGGATGTTGTGCTTCAGGTGATGTCTAAATGATTTTAATTACAAAATAAGGAGCAACTTTTTTATTTATATACAATATAAATATCAATCTGTATTTGATATGGCTGGATTTAGGGAACGTAAACAATGAGCAGTAATGTTTCAGCACAGCTTGAGAGAGAAGTGTCCGAACCTTCAGGGCTTTAGGTAAGGGGTTTTTTGGTTTTGTTTTCAGTAGGAGTAATTGGATTCTGTGATCGCTTTTGGAGCTCACAAATGATGCCACATGGATTTTAATATAGTTTGGCTGATTAACATGTTTGTTTCGTTGAATGTTATCTCCACTTCACATGTATTTAGTAAGAAATGCTATGTTAAATGCAATGTTATGATAAAATTAGGACAGCAACTAACAATTATTTTGCAAATCAGATTAGTCTGTCGTTAATTCTTTCGATTAATTGATTAATTGGATAGCCAAAGGTTCTTTAAAGAAGATTATTAATGACATTAAACCAGGTGAAACTAAAATATTTCCTCTTGAGGAGTTCTGGATGGAAAGTATTGACAGACAAAAACATTTTATAATCTTATTTGCAAAATGTTTATAAATTTCTCTTACAGTTTTGGTATAATTACTGATCTAAGTGGGTTGCTCTGTCGGGGAAAGCCAGATTTTACATTTATATTATGTTTTAGGAGTCTCTATACTCCAGTTAATGATGAATCACTCACTAAATTAGTTGACAAATATTCAAATAATCAATTAATATGATTAATTCTTTCAGCCCCAGATAAAATATATGAAATGGGCTACACAGAGTAACTACAGCCCAGATATTCAACTTTTATAGTGAAGTTAATATTTTAATGAATGTGTATTATTTTGCTTGATACAGAGAGAGATTTATATAGGTAAAAATATAAGAGTGGGGTTTAACTCTGCACAATTCTATATCTTCAATAGAAAATACTGTATTTACCTTCTGTCTTGGTTGGTTCAAATGTGAAACCATTTTACAAAGTGGAAAACAGTCCTAATTCCACATTCATCAGAGCCGGTGATACTTCAACATTAATAAACAGCATCTAAGTGAGTGTAGTGCTTATAAAAACTTTTATTAATGTAGCAAAATGCTTTCATTTTCTCTTTAAATAATGAATTCCTCTCATCAGTGCTGATGCTCACGTCATATAAAAAGGGCATGCATATTGCGTAGCACCGATGACACCAGAACCAATAGTGTCCCTACCAAAGTTCAAATCAAACCTACGCCCTTGGCTATCTGTAACCCTGAATAGAAGCAAGCTGCTGCATGGAGTTCAAGACATGGATGGCGTGTCAGTTTCTGATACGGCCAGCTCAACATCAACATGATGCAACACATGAGCTATAAGAAGCAGGTGATGACCTTGTTTGCAGCTCAATCTTTGCCGGACGCTCGCGGACGTGATTTTTGAGACCACTGGAACACTCTGTTACTTTTTTACTCCTGTTTTTATAGTCCTTTTTATATGGTTTTACCCAGTTTGAATTAAGAGTAGTAAATAACTTGCTCCCAGGAAAAGAACCGGTGAGAAGGCCCCCGGGGTGCTACAGCCTTTTCTTCCAAGGGGACAAATCCTTTTCATTTTAACAGATGCATTAAGGTAAAGAGCACCATAAAAGATGTTTGCATCATTTTAAACATTAGCCTTTTTCTGTGCACCTGAAGTTTCATATTTTTTTTACCAACAACTTTTGTTATTGAAGCTGCACTTTGCTTTATGCACGAGGCCCTTCAATTGATAATAATGGTTTTCCTTAGATAGAACACTTTGAATAAATTTGACTGTATGATCTGGTGAACTGTAAAAAGTGCCTTGGGATGACACGTGTTGTGAATTGGCACTATAGAAATAAACTGAAAAATACATTTGAATGTTTTTGTGCAAAATACAAATTTTACAGAGAAACGTTTGCCATTTGTTTTACCAGGAACAAAAAACTGTGGCAGTGAAGTGGTGATATCCTGCTAAGCAATTTCTATGAAACAATTAGGTTCATTGGCTCCCTGTTAGACTTGTACATCAAGGACTCTAAGATTAAAATCATACAGAAGCAATTACAGGCCAAGGAAGAGAGCTTTTGGATGGATGTAAGACCACATTCAGTGGTCAAAACCATTCTCAATTTTAGTCCTCAAGGGCTTGTGTCCTGCAGCTCTTAGATGTGTCTCTGCTTCAAACTCTAAATTATGTCACAGACTCTGAATCATATTGATAACACCAAACTAAAAATACTGCTTACTTGCACGATATGTATTACTGCTCTGAACTTCAATAAGCGTTTTCTGCACCATGTATTTCTCCCAGACTGTACATTTGATCACTGCTGCTTACATTTGATTGCTGCACTTTATGCTTCACTTTATGATATTGAAATGTTAATTTACTCTCTGAAAAGCTGTACTAAACAAAAATTTGTTTCGTTTGTTATGTAAAATTATGATAAAAGTTTTCTAAGTCTAACACACTGGATTTTTAAAAAATCAGGTCATAGCAGGAATCGCAGACATGACTACATGCTAAGAAGATAATTAAGTAGTTTAATTAGTTTGTAGAAGCAGAGCTACAACTGAAATGTCTAGCACACCATGAGGAGGGCTGCTTTACCACATAAACCTATTTTAAGCTGAGCACATCTCAACTTTAGGCTTGTGACATATTGGTGGTTTTTGTGGGTGTTTAATATGCACGTCTTGTCTCTGTAGACTTTTTTTGAAGAAATACTCAAGAAACGTATAAGTGACTAGCCCACACAACATTAATTATTGAGAAAAATGTACTTTTTTTGCTTTTCTCAGGAAAGAGCATAGAGGGATCATATTCGTCAGTGCAATGGTCAAATCCTGCAAAGCAAATTCTATGAATCAATTGGTTGCTGTTTAATTAGTAACTTTAAATGACAAAAAATATATATATATATGCATTAAAATTCACAGACCTGGTAAAATTCAAGACAGCGCAAGTAATGTATATAAAGTAAAAAACAAACTAGTGGCTAAAAATATAAATGAATTGTTTCAAGAACAAGATGAAAAATATAATTTTAGAGGAGATGCAGTATTCAGAACGAAGACAGTACGAACAGCGATGAAAAGAATGACTATATCAAGTAGTGGAGTGAAGTTATGGAATAGTCTACAGCCATATTTAAAAGCTGAGTGTGAACATAAATTGTTTAAGAGAAGGTACAAAAAATTACTTTTGGATAAATATGTAGAAGAGGAAAGATAAAGAACAGGTAGATTAATATGAAATAGTGAATGTAACTAGTTAAATGAGCAACTTAGGTCTCTTGAATCATTAGGGATGGGAAACTTAAAAGTTTATACTTCGTCCCATTCCTTTTTGAACAATTTATTATGGTTTATGTATTCATTGTGTTGTGTTGTATTTACACATCTTATATTGTTTTGTTGTTCGAATAAACTGAACTGAACTAAAAAAAATAAAAAATAGTAGCAATAACAGGCCAGGACAGATGGCTTCATAAAAAACAACATTTAGCCCACCAAAACTGTTACCACCATGACCCGGTTATTAGCAGCAAGAAATTAACTCCTCTTGTGTTTAGGCTTGCAAAATACCAAAGTCGGTGTATATGCACTTCTTTTCTCTGCAGATTTTAACTGGACTGTTTAAATTCAAGTGCAAAAGGTTTAAAACTCCATTCATTTTTACTGCAACTCGAAAAAAGAGGAACCTGCAGCAGGTACGCCTCATACAGTTAATAGGCCTTTATAATGCAGGTTATTTTAAATACATCATATGACTTTAAATGGGTGCTGAAACTATGCTTCACCGAACATTCAGCAGATTCACTTCATCAGATTCAGATTCACTTTTTTTAACACAGGTACTGTGCATGTAATTTATTTTTCTAGAGTCTGAAATTGTTCTTTTGGGCCCAAAATGGTTATCAGAATGAAGGTTTGTATCATTGTCATCCAAGAATCCAGGAATTCTTTTTAATACCAATGCCAAACTCTGTTGGGATCTGGAGATGTACCACCTTTCTCCAGCAGAGTGCGCTGGGTCTCCTGGGCTGGAGCCCTCCAGCACACCTGACGCTCATCAACCCATCAGGAGACCTTGCCCCTTCATAAGCAACAACCAGACCTTCCCTTCCGGCGCGTGTTTGCAGTGTTGACCTAGTTTGGTTAGCGTCACCTGAGCCTCTGTTACCTGAAAGAATCTTTGTTATCTCAAGAGAGAAACCTGATTCTAATCTGCCTCTGTGTCTTCTTGCTCACAGGAAACCTGTCTCAAGTCTAGAAGCTCTGGATGAGCTTAACCTGCCTGCACCAGCCCTGGTGAGCCAAACCTGAAGAAGATTTCAATCTGAGATTCCTCCTGCTGCTCTCAGAGAAGAGCTGAAACTCTGATCAAGGTCTGCCATTCAAAGTCAGAAGCTAGACAGCTGCTGCTGCTTGTGCACTCTGCTGAACCAACAGTCTCTGGATCCCAACGGTTCCCTCTCTCACAAGAGAAAAACCTGGACGACTTCAAGGTAGACTCTGAATTATCTAAAAGACTCAATTACTCATCTGACTGCCTGGCTAATCAAACTGTCCGTCTCTGCAGACATCATGTGAACCCAACCCGGACCAGTACCTGAACCAGTTCATGTCTTTGTGTGAAAACCTTTTCAATAAACTCTGTTAAACTTTTACTCAGAGCCTCCGTTTGTGTTCTGCATGTGGGTTTAGCCTTAAACCAATCATGACAAACTCATCCAGAGCCATAACTCTACTGAACTGTCCCTTTCCCCTAGCCCAGTAAACTAGCCCCACCCACCAGCAGCCAAAATACTTTTTGCCTGCGAGTTTGGTCTAACCTCGATCAGTGCCTGAGGCCCTAGAACCCGGGAACCAATCACAACATAGAGATGTGTTGCCTTAATGCAAATTGTAGGGCCGTTGAAGTTTCTTCACTTTCAAGTTGCAATACTTTTATTTATACAAATTTGCACTTTTCTTTCAAATTCTTCCGCAGTGAAAAACCTATATTGTTTAATTTCAACATTTGATAAGAGTAATAATTTAGTAATTAAGAGTAATAGTTCTGTCAGAGAAGAATGCAGGATCCTTTGTATGATCATGCAATCACTTTTGTTAGGTCACCATAGAGTAAGAATAGTTCTTCTTGTGCTATCAGTTTTAAGGCCGATAGCCGACAGTCACACACTGAAGTTGTTGGTTGTTGTGCAGATGACAAGATAATCTGCCTTTTTTTCTCCATGGTTTGGTCGTGGTAAAGGTAGTTTATGATTGCATCTGACCCAAGTTTAACTTTCTGTTTATTTGCCAGTATTTTTTGTCCCTTAAGTGAAAATGCCTTTATTCAAATTGCAGTGTTGTAGAACAGCAGCAATGGTCCAAATATGGAGAGACCTTGGAAATCAATTAATCACAGTTTCAAAACTGCAACAAGCTAGAGCTTATGATGAGCATTAATTCTTTATCTGCCAAGCCACACAAACACACGCACACACACTTTCGTAGCAGGAGAAAGAGGAGGAGAGCAACTCAGTGGTGTTTCACCTACGATCACACCTGAATTTAGACTTTCTGACAAAAAACAGCTATAGTGCAGACAGAGATGACACCTACCACCAGGCAATGTTAATTTTGTCAACCACGACGATGACGAAAATATTTTGTTAACGCCCCTTTCCAGAAAAAAGAAATATGACGAGAATAAAAGATTATTTTCGTCAACGAGACTAAGACCAGACGAAATTTACAAGCCATGGATGACTGGACATTAAAAAATGCAATTGCTTATAATTAATTTGTAATTGTTAATATAAGTACTTCTTGAACTTCATAGAAGATTACGCGTTTTTGCCCTGTTTGTCCCTACACAGCGCCTGTCCCACAGTGCCTCACGTCGCTCAGTCAGCAGTAGCAGAGGGCTTATACTGTCTTGGTATTGTTTTTGGATCAAGAAGACCTTCGTCATTTTTTAAATCCAATACTCGGGCCAGGTTTCCTAGAATTTTCTTTATCTGGCGGAATATGAGGCAGACACCTGTCTACTTTAAGGCTAGGCTTAAAACTTTCTTTGGATAAAAGTTTATAGCTTAAGTTAGAGTGGCTCAGGCTGTCCTGAGCTACCTCTATAGTTATGCTGCTATAGGCTTAGACTGCTGGAGGACATAGGGACCCCTTTTTCATCATTCTGCTTCATTCTATCTCTATTCTCCCACAGAATCTGTTAGTTCAATTTCTAACATTCTGCCCTCTCTGCTTTTTCTCATAGTAGCTTCATCTGGTCCGTTCCTGTTTGGCTGTGACTCCATCCTGGAGAGAGATATCAGCTGGGCTGCTACCATCAACATCTTTGCTTATAGATAATTGAGCTTTGGCTATTTTTCAGTGTAGCCCTGTTTCTCTAACTGTGACTAACTGGATGTGCTCTCCTTCATCCACTGGCTCGGAGCTTGTGTGTCTGGCTGATTGTTTCCTGGATGGGGCCACCTTTGGAACTAGGTGACAGTTGCCTTTTGTATCTCTCCTTCTTTTTCTATGTCTACTTCTGTGTCCTTAAACGGGAGTGTTCCTTTCCACTGTTCCTGCATGTATTCCTGGCATGAGAGATGGGTTTAAAATCAACAACAAAACACAAGCAAATATCCTAGATACAAGCTGTATGATTTATTTGACTTCTCTGTAAAGTTCCTTGAGATGACGTGTTGTGAATCAGTTCTATATAAATAAAATTAATGAAATTCAATAAAAAATGCGGTCAGTTTGTTTTCAACTTCTCAAGGTAAACAAATTTGTACTCACTCTAAATATGTGGCCTTTCCAGAGGTATTCATCCTTCTAAACTTTTCTGCTTAATGTTTTACAACAAGAAACATGAAGGATTTCTTCTTAGGATTTTAACACAAACCAGGCTAAATAGAGTTAAATTTTGAAATAGAAGTAATAAATGAATAATTGTTTTTTTTTTACAAATAAGAATGGGGAACAAAGACTGCGGCGTCTCTTTAGTATGCTTTTAACTTTTACACTCCTACATACTATTCAGCACAAACAACTACCTTACAGAAGGCATTAAATTAGAAAACTTCATCTCCAATTTAAATGGAGCTGTCCTTGGAAGGCTTCAAATGGCTGAAAATGAGTGAATATTCTGGAGACATACCAAACTGGTTAGGGAGGAAAAACATAAAATGGATTTAAAGTGACAAATTTTAGAAATTTGACTTAAATGTGAAATTTATTTAGAGCTGTACAGTGAACTATTCAGTGTTGGATAAACAAAGAAAAACCCATTATCTGATTATCTAGCAGTTCTCGTTCTGTGACTGATTTAGTAAAACTGGCTTGCTGTGGGTAGACTGTTTTTCTAAGATCATAATACTGATAAAATAAAAAAGAAGTTTTTACTGATGGAAGATAGAACAGCTCTGGTGTTTTTAATGAAAAGAGCTGAGTAGCGTCGCTCTCAACCTGCTTAGCAAAACAAGGTAGATATCAGAAGCAGTTGCCTGAATAGATTCATGCTGCAGCTGTTGCTGCCTGTGGTTTTAGTTTATTAACACAAACTCCCTGAAAAGAAGAAAAAAAAAACACTGTGTGTGTGTATGAGCAATTCTCTGACACACACATATGCTGAGAAAAGAACTGTGAAAAACAGGATGTGGGATGAGTGAATTGACCTACCAGAATATGTCAGCCTATGCCATACAGAGCTGATAACGCATGGCAGGCCGAGAAGCACTGTGGTGAGCAGGCTTCGAATGATGTAAAAGGAGGTTGGTGGGTGGATTAGGAGTCTTTATTACAAATAAAAGGACTGTTATGTGATGTCCTGTAGACAGTGATTTGCCAGGTGCACCCACTTTTGCACCTGAACTGCGGCTCTATAATGCAGGAGAACAGCATTTAATGTAAACAAGACAGTGTTTTAGAACCTTATCTGCTAAAGAAAGTTTCTGCCTAGCGAGCGGAGCAGGTGCCAGCCGACGCCGAGCAGCTACCGATTCCAAAGGGGGAAATCCAAAGTCAGAGTCAGAAGACAGGTCCAGGTTCTGAAGCCGGTAGAATCCAGGAATAAATCCAAAAACTGATCAGACAAACAGAGCAGACAGGGGAAAGACAATACTCGGGATCCACAGGGCAGAAACAGGTCACAATCAGAAAAACAGAACAGACTTCAGAAAGCTAGAGTTAGTCTCACCAAGGCGCTCGAATAACCTGGTGCTGATGGAAGGCAAGCACACAACATAAATAGCAGAGGAACCAGGTGGAAATGATCAGCGTTAATCAGCCGCATAACCAATTAGACAGGGGAGAAACCATCAAAGGAAAAAAACAAACCATCAGCACCAAGATCATGACACCTGAAGTTACTTGATTTGATGTTAAAACAGCTTTCTTGTATAGAGTCTACACCTGCTGTTTGTTGAAGCCGTTTATGTTTCTTTTTGGTGAAGATCACTTCACCTCAGGGATCCATCGGCCTCGTTTTAACGCCCTTCACATCTTTGAGCCTGTATCTGTTCTTTTTAATAGGAGACTTGTTTGCCAATGACAACTTTATACATTTTGCCTATAACTGCATGCCTGCCACAATCTTCAAAGAGCTGATGCCAGCAGAGGGTCTTCTCTCCTGCAGAATAACAACAGGAGGCTGTCTGCAGGAGTCGTCCCAGAATGTTTTAAAGGGGCTGTAGTCCAGACTTTGCTTAAAAAAAACTGGTTCTTAATGAAGCAGTTCTTAGTCATTCAAGCCAATTACAAACCTGCCCTTAAAGTCTAAAATTGTGAAGAACAGTATGTGCACACAGTTAATGACCTTTATGGAATCTGCAAAGCACAGTCTTCCCTTTTAAAAGTTTTCAGTTATATCTTTTAAGTTTCAATTTTGGCAACTGCCTTCTTATTTACCTTTACACTCATTACAACCCCTGACATATTTTAATCTCCTTCAAAGCATTTGGTGAGAATCTGAGTTACAAAGCTGGATTGGGCTGGGTCCTCTCTGGGCGATCAAAGACTTTGTGTTAGGTTGGGAAATTCTGGGTGTGCTCATTTTCAGCAGCTGCATCCTGCAAGGATGGGTCTACCCGGACTGGGTCCTTCAAGGTCAGGGTAAATAAGGAGACCGGAAGAGTTTTTGCTATGGATTCAAAGCCCAATCTTCCCCTGCTTTCACCGCACCTCACTCAGCGTTTGCTCCGCAACCGTGACAGTTGACACAGAAAGCAGGCAAATGATGGATGCTGAACTTCTTACTGCTGTTCTATGTGCTAATTACATTTCTGTGCTTAAATATTAGCCAAACCCATTTTTTCAGGAAGAGATAAAAACCTTTCAATAAATCAAACATTACCTGCCACATATCTGACTCAATGACCATTTAAAACAATAATTTTCATTAATTTCAGATGGCACTATTGTATTAAAATGCACTTACAATATCCATCACTATTCGGTGCCATTTACCTTTTTCCTCTGTGCATGGAGCAGTCTGCTTGCTCTGACTTTCAATGAATCATGGGATATCCAAGGCTACTTAGGATACTCGGGACGTATCCTTCAAAATGGGCAAAAAGAACGCTGCATTTGTCAGCCACATCATGAGGTATCTTTCAATCCAAACAGGCAACGACGCTGTGTTCAATATAACTGTCCGACAAATCTGGCCTTCAGGAGGCAACTGCCAGATCCGAACACACCACCTGTCTCCCCGACTGCTCACTTTTTATATACAGTTCCTCAGTTCGGTTCTAAGCCTCATTCACTTTACTCTCATCTGCTCTCACTTGGATCCATCCCTCAGAGGAACTGTGTCTCTTTTCCCTTTCATGCTGATGATAGCAAGAGCTCTGTGCCACTAAGGCAAAATACAAACTCTATCAGATCTATTCAAAAATGTGTGGATACTGTAGCATGGGTGGCTTTTAACTTTTATAAAAATCTTGGGAAAAACAGTCAGAGATGTGAGTTTCTGGGAGCACATCAGAGATATCTTAGGTTATGAAGCCAATGGCTTTAAAATGGTCAACTACCTTATCTGTAACAGCTACTGGTTTTTAAAAAGATTTCTGTGCTGTTTTTTTGTTGAGTTTTAGGTCAGCTTCTTTTTCATGTTCATTTCATACATTGTTTTAATAATTATTCGGAATAAAAAGTTTATCTTTGTGTCATTTCCGGTAATGCTCAGTAGAGGACGTAATGATGTCACAGGCCAGCATGCTCTGTGTTTACGGAAGTAAACACGGATGGTAGTGGTGGAGCGCGCCTAGCCATCTTTCACAACCTTAAAAACACAATCTCTTCAATATTGTTAAACATAAATACCGCTCTTCGCATTATCATCCGACATTGTTGTCATTTAGCGTACAGGATGGAGGAATGCAACCTGGCTGTTCAGACACAGGTCGCATTTGAAAAGATCAGATTTGTATCAGATTCAGGACCACATAGCCAAGAAGCCTGGGTTGCATTGGAAAAAATCAGATCCGTGTTTTTAAGACTGTCATGAAAAGATCGGATACAGGTCGCATATGGGCAAAAAAATCGGATCTGGGTCACTTCAAGCTGCTGTGTGAACGTATCCTTAGTTAGAGAAAAAACTTGCAGTTAGGAGAGAAGCCAAAATCTTACCTAATTCAAAGCAGTGATACATCAGAATGCAATTGCTCAGGTAAGAGTAGAAATTATTGTACTGTTGAACTAATCCTACAATTAGTTTTATTTTCAATCAAAACTTAACTCAAATGAACTGAACTGACTCAGGAAATGTGTGTAGTTACTAAAACCCTCAGCTAGCATTATATCTTATTGCTAAGTGATTGCATCTGCTGCTTTTAAGGAAGTGGGAGCTTTAGCAATGACCAGTGATGGGCGTTACTAATGTTACCTTTTTTAGTAACGAGTAATCTAATTAACTACTTTGACTGTAACTATAACGCAGTTACCATTGCAGCCCCCGTTATTAAGCGCTACTCAGGTCGCGACCTTTTTTCTGCATGATAGACTCCGCGGCGCTACTTTGTCTTAGAGAAGGGAGGGGATGAGATTGGCTGTTACGGGTGTTAACGCATAAATATGTGAGATGGAGAGTGAGGATGGCTCTAGCAAAAAAAGAGCCGCTCAGGTGAAAATACTGTTACGTCGTTTGTTTTCCCCTTATCACATGGTTTCCCCGCATCTCCACACAGCGAAGTGCATGATTCACCCAGTAAGCAACAGGAAAACGCATGCTCGCTATAAAGGTGCTGTGAATAGCCGCCTGTGCTCGCCACAGGGGAACTGGATAGATAGAATGTCCTGTTAAAAAACTTCACTTCCCACCCATGAGGTAGAAGGTAATGCTTCCCTGGATGATATTTACACCGCATCAGATACCTAAACTTATAGTTATAGGGGAATCTGATGGGGTTTTAGAAACCATCAGATAGCCGCTTCCCCTGATGTCATTTCAGGTTGAGTTGCAATAAATGCAAAACTCTCTGCAGGTTCTTGTCTTTGGTCATTCACTCTATTCAGCTGGTTTTTGAAACACATGGCGAGAAGGTGGGGGGTGTGATGGTGAGCGTGAGAAACCTGAAAAGTAACGCAATAGTTACTTTTACTAGACTGCCACTTAGATTTCCTGTGGTACTTGAATGGTATGTGTGGAGATGAATCCCCTGCTCGGTCTGAAGCTCAAACATTCCTTTTGGGGTAAGAAGGTCTAAACCTCATGTTTGCATGCCCTGCTCAGTATGAAGCTCAAGACGATCCTTCCAAGGGGAGAAGGCCCAAACATTCAGTTTGCAGGATGATTTCTTGCTGAGACCGCAAAGACAAAAACAACAAGGTTAAGACTCAGGGAGACAAAAACTCAGTTTGACTAGAGTACCCAAAACTGGCAAACACTCTTGCGTCGAGGTAGTTGCAGTCAGCAGCTTCAGAATCCTCAGGTAAGGAGGCAACCATCCACAGGTGTGTGAAAGGGCCAACAAGAACCTGGCGCCTCCTGGTGGTGGTGGGAGAAAACACAAAAACACAAACCACACAAACTGGATTCCTAACAAATACGATGTATACACGGTCTACTAGTCTGGTAAAGTCTGGCACATTGTCTGGTGGAAAAGGAGTTCCGGCCTTGGATGTAAGTGTATGTACATGTATGTACATGCATTGGTTGATAGCCTACTGTAGGTATGTATGTACATATGTAATTAGATTTTTTCGTGATACTTCAGAATAATATGACTTACCTAAAAGTGGAAGGTAATGGTGCAGTAGAACTACTAGAAGCACTTTTTGTTTTTCAAAAAACGACTCAAATGAAATGAGAAAATTTGTGTATTTCTATACACACCTCTGGTAGTTCATTATTTTCCCTTGGTCAAAGGGAAGTGACTGCTTTAGCAATGAAATACATGGCTTTGTGGCTTTACTACTTTTAGAATACGTCATGCACAGTTCAACATTTCTACTGTTGCATATTCTTCCTAACCTCAAAAATTTTCTCTGACATTTAATGCATGAACTTCTGGGCCAACATAAGACATTATTTTTTTCTTCTCAATGCAGAGCAGTGTTTTGGCTTGTATTTGTAAACCTGCCTTGACATTTACATACAGGTTCCCCATACACGATTTGTAGCATCTCTTACTGCTGACATGACACCGGATTTATGGTTATCCTAACCTTGTATTTTCTGAATAAACAATTTCCCAGATATGATAATACATTTAGGATCTCAGGATTGCACCAGTCTAATGTTTTACATTTGGATTTATATTATTTAATAACATAAAAAATTCCTGAGCCAGTTTGAGGGTAACAGTGCCTCCTAAACAGATGATGCACCTTTGACATCCCCCAAGACCACGATGCTACGCACTAGTATGGCTTCTGACTCAGGCTTAACCAATGCTTTAAAAGCAACTACATAAGAGAGAAGATATCAATCCAATATCAATAAGAACATCTCTTAGACTTTGTGGGAAGTTACTGACAATGTCACAGTTATAGAACAGAGAATACTGGTGCTTGAAGATGCCTCTTATGAGGGAGACAGCTTGAGGATCATCAGCCACCAATACAAGCTGGAGGGGAGAAACCCATCTAAAATAAGGGAGTCCTGGATTCCCACTCTACTACAGCTGGATACCAAATTCTGCCATTTCAAGCTGGAGATGGCCACAGATGCTCCCAGGTTCCAAGTCTTCAGGGTTTCATACACAAGAAAAAGGAAGGGAGGACGGATTTATTTATTTCTAATATGACTATTCTAACTGCTTAACAACTGATGTCCTACTATGCTAATTTTATTTGATCCTACCACTACTTATGTATGAGGGGTGTTCAATTATTAATATCCCTGACCAACTTCCAGTTGTTTGATTCAGCTGATTTTTTTTTCAAGCTTTTATTGTCGTTACACTGTCACAATTACACACCAACGAAATTAAGTTTCTACGCCCATCCCATGGAGACAGTGGACTACCATTGTGGCAGTTACCGGAGGGCAGTAATGGCGTTAGTGTCTTTGAGGACCAGGAGTAGCGGTCTACAGAGTGGGAGCTCGAACTGAGAAACATCAGGATTCCAAAACTCCAGCCACCTGTATCAGAGAACACCACAAATTTTGCATGTGCAGTATTTATATCTTCGCATTTGAGTGGTATTACCCGAGCATCTAACTTATTGGCTGTATCTGATTATTTTCAGTTCAAACTGAGTGAAGTCTGAAATGGAGTCTGTTGAGCCCTCGAGCAGTGATCCGCACACCATGGGAGACTTGATGAAATTAAAGTACCCAATTGGCCTAAATATAAGACAAAGTTTTCTTCCTTAAACAAGATGTGAAGATGTATATGTTATAATCAGGGTCTAACTAATTATACAGGCTGAAAGTTGTCTGGGGTCGCAACACGAACGCAACAGCAGAGGGCAACTCTCAGGCAGCAAGGAAATACGACGTTACAGAGTGCAATGTCAGAAGATGGCACGTTTAAAAAGACCGGAAAAGTAACGCCGCCGAAGGTTTATCAAAAAGCAAAAAAAAAACTGAAACTGATTGATGAAAGTACAGGACTGAGAGAGCAAGCATAGGCGAGGCAAGAGACATCTGTGAAGTAAAATGGTTTTGAGGCGTTCCATGAGCAAAGTTGGTGTTTGGTATAACAGTACACAGTGTTGCAAGATTTTCAAATAGAGGAAATGTGTGTCATTCTGATTGTTTAAAAAGGTTTATTGTTTATTTGCACAAATTACTTTCAATGCAATATTATTTCAATTAAATTCTATAGCACTTCACTATAAAAAATGTTTCTTTAAACCAAATATATTTTGCTTATCTGAGTCTTTTTTTGTTTTGTTCCTGAAATCTGGTTCTGGAAACAGGGGGTCATCTTATAATCAGGGTAGTCAGGATGACTTATGGTGACCCCACCATATGACCTTATAGAACCTATTCGTATATTTCTCTCCCTTTCTGAAAATGAGAAGTATGGAAGTAAGTAATTATTCTATTTTGTTTACCAGTTATACAGCATACTGTCATAGAGCCTGAGAGAAAGGCAGTGTGCTTTCTTTTACCGTTAGCGAGAGGCTACACCTGAAACGAAAGTCTGACCTTCTTCTTTACGTGGGATTTTTTTTGTGGTGTTTCTGAGGGACCTATTGTTAGTTATTGAAAATAGTTTTGTTCAAGGTCTAACATCTGGTTTTCTGTATGTTATTTGTGTAGTCAGTCCCTTTGAAAAGCTACTTATTCTGCTTCACAACAAGTTGTATTTAAGTTTAGATAAAGACAAATATTTGACAGTGATGAACAGTATGTTGGGATCCTGAGGCTTTCCCATCAGAAGGCGCCGAGGATCCCTTCCTGGGGATTTTCTGTTACTGTTGGGATCTGGGGTTTTTCTGTCTACCTTTCTCCACCAGAGGGCGTACCGGATCTCCTGAGGCTGGAGCTGACTTCACCAGCTGTTCTCCATCTGTTCATCAGGAGACCAGTATTTAAGTGGGCTGAGGACCACACTCCGGTGCCAGAGTGTTAGTCAATCATGGTCAAACCTGCCAGCAACCAAAGACCCCCAGAAGAGTTTGCTGTTGAGGATCGGTCTGTCTGACCTCAGCAGAACCCTGGAGAACCAAGCCGCAACTCTCAGCCTGCAGTCTGCCTCTGAACCCTCCTGGTTCCCTCCTTCGGCCTGCTCACCTCAAGCCTCAGTCCTCAGCCTGCCGTCTGCCTCTGAACCCTCCTGGTTCCCCCCTTCGGCCTGCTCAGCTCACCCTTCGGCCTGCTCAGTTCAAGCCTCAGCCTTCAGCCTGCCGTCTGCCTCCAAACCCACATCTGGAGGTCTTCAAGCCTCAGCCAAGCCAAGCCGCCCCTAAGCCCTCAGTCTGCCGCCAGCCACTGGACCCTCTTTGGAATCATTCCCTCTGTTGCTCTGTTCAGCTCCAGGTCAGCAATCCAGCCGTGACCAGCCCCGGAAATGATAACACCCTGACCAGCTTCCTCTCTCGTTTCAATAAACCTTTGAACTTTTACCCTGCCTCCTGAGTGTGATCTGCATATGGGCTAGAACCTTACACCCATCATGACACAGTATCAAGATAATTAATTTGTTTTTAAATTAAATGTTTTTTAATTGATTTAATTTTGAATATTCCATAATACATTATGAATAAACAGAGGTTAGTGACCATGTAAATCCAACAGTGGACGATTATGAATGTGAGTCACTAAACTGGTTTACTAATTCAGTCCATAGCCAGTGAACGAGGTAAGATCCAGCCGGTGTCCGGCCAACCAGATGAGGTGGGTGCCGCCCAGAATGTCCCAGATGCTACAGCCCCAGAGAACATGCAGGGGTCCGAGGTCAGGTCAGGCAAACAGATTAGAACAGAAACAGGCAGGCTGAGAGGTCGAGAAGTCCGAAGCCAGGTAAACTAAACCGGTCAGACAGGAACAGACGGTCTCAGTGGTTGAGAGGCAGAACAGTCGCAAGGGGTCCTGGTGCCTATCTCTAGCTTTCTACGGGCGACAGGCAGAGTACCTAACAACAGCCTGTATTGAGAGTTCCAGTCTGGTTCCGGCCATTCCATAGTACTGAAACAGCACTTATCAATATCACTAATGACCTCTTCATGGCATCTGACTCTGGATTACCCACCATCCTCATCCTCCTTGACCTGAGTGCAGCTTTGATACCATCTGCCAACCACTTACCTCAGTAGGCTTTCTTTGATTAGGATCACTAACACTCTGTTGGACTGTTTTACTTCCTACTTCTCTGTTCATTCAACTGAAGATCCTTTAATCCAACCCCTCCCACATCACCTCAGGTCATCTTCCTCCTTCCTCTTGGCAGTATCTTCTGCAAATTTGACATCCACTTCCACTGCTAGCCGATGACACCCAGCTCTACCTCACCACAATACCATCATCTTCTTTTCAGCCCAGCCTCCTTTACAGATTGGATCTCTGAATTAAAAGCCTGGTTCACCAACAATTTCCTTAAATAAAATGGTAGTAAAACTGAGGTTCCCGTTATTGGTACTAAATCAACTCTTTCCAAAATCGACAGCTTCCCACTTATTATTGACAGCTCCTCCATCTCACCTTCCCCCCTCTGGGTCTCATCCACGATAGCACCCTAATCCTTTCAATCCCATATCAATAACATTACTTATTCTGCTTACTTCCACTTAAGGAGCATCAACCGCCTCGATCCCTCAATTACTCCACACACTGCGGCCATACTTGTACACAGCCTCTGGACTATTGTAACTCTCTGCTCATTGGCCTTCTTCAAAAATCACTTCATAAACTACAACTGGTCCACAACTCAGCTGCCTGCATTATAACAAGAACTTCCTATTTTCACCACATCAGCACCAACATTCATGCAGTTCCGCATTCAATATAAAATTCTCATGTTGACGTTTAAGGCCCTTCATCACCTTGCCCCACTTATCTGTCAGGCCGTGATCTCAGATCCTCATCTGCTTTACACCTGTCCATCACTTCTGCCAGTCTCACCATCATGTGGAGCAGTCATTCAGCCGCTCTGCCCCCGTCTCTTGAACTCTTTACCACCCTTACTTAGAAAGACAGACTCACTTCTCCATTTCAAATCACAACTCAAAACTCATCTGTTTTAAATTCCCTTTTCTTCTTTAAAGCTACAGTGTGTAATAATTACAGGGATATAAAGTCAGAAATTGAATATATTATACATAACTATGTTATTTATCATCACCTATGAGCTCAGCCTTTTAACCATAATATTTCCGTTGCCTTAGAATTCGATTATTTATTTATAATTACATAGGGCGGGTCTGCGCAGCCATGGAAGCAGACATCTTTGCGCTACGGCAAGCGCAGAGAGGCAACAAACTAGCAATTGCGTAGATCGCCCATTACGCTCGAAAGTAACTACGGCAAGTTGAGAGAGATGAACTGAGACGGTACTGAACAATAGATGGCAGTATTATGCCTGAGAAGCGTTTAGTCTGCCTGAAACCAAAGAAGAAGAAGAAGCAGGTATACTGCGCTTCAGTAACAACAAAAGGTGAACAAGGCGGCAGGCGTGAGTGACTTTGCAAACTGTTTGGCCAAACATCAGGCGAATGGAGGATCATGCCTTCTCTGTATCACAACGAAAAGCGGCGGACACCGAACCCCCGTCATCTAAGAAGCGGAAACCACGACGAGAATAAACGCAAGCGTGACAAGAAACAGCAAAAAACAAGGATCAACATTGGCATGGCATTTACACGATGGAAGTCACTGATGGAGGAAAAAGGTTTTCAAAGTGACGCTCAAGTTGCCAGTTTTCTCTTGGACAGGTAATTAATCCTACACACACAATTGTCTTTTTATACACGTAATACCCCACCCCCACATCCCGTTTCAACCAAACTATTGTCAAGATGTCAGGTAGCATTACCTAGATAAGGCCACAGCTTCATAAAATTACCACAGCTGATAGTGGCGTGTGTGAGTGTGAGAGAGACAGATATATGAAGCTGCATATTAGCGAGCTACGGATATATACCTCGGTTACTTCTCTCCGGCTCCTTTGGAGATCTTCAAGCCTTTTCCTCCTCTGCTCTAGTCACCCCGCTGGCACCTCTCCCTCGCGCCTGGCCCTGGCTGCACGCCCACCCCGGCCCCTCTGCCCTCTTCCTCTCCCTCTTCCTCGCCTTGTAACCCCCGTGCCACAAACAAGACTTGGACTCTGTAAACGGGGAATATATATTCTTCCAGCGAACACAATCGGAAAGCTGTTAAACTAATGACTACAATTACTTCGTCTGTTTATATCACCATGCAAAGCAGCTCACCAAAACGTCACAACGATGTAGAAAAAAAAATAACGGGTATATTTATTATCTTAAGTCTACATGAAATCTATACCTACACAGACTAATGAAATACTATCTGTAAAATTATCTATGTAAACAAACCTCATCACTTGAGAAGGTAGGTGATGCGGACGTCGTGGAAGACATTTTGTCCTGTAACGCTCGCCGTACTGTTGGGGGGGAGAAGCGGTGGGGGGGAGATGTTCATGTTGCTGCAGTCTGACCGCTAGATGTCGCTGAAAATTACACACTGTAGCTTTAATATTAATTTCCCTGTCCCAGCCTTTGTATTGTTGAAATGATTTTTATCCTGTGTTTTGACTTTGTTTCTGTCATTGGGTTTTTATCCTTTGTACGGTGAACTTGAGTGTCCAGAAAGGCGTCTTTGAAATAAAATGTATTATTATTATTATTATATGCATTATTATTTACACCCTGTACAGGTCGCCAGTCCATCCCAGTGCAACACAGAGACAAAAGGGAAAAATGTACACACTAACAGGAAGCAAGCACTTTAAACAGAGGCAGGAGCAGGTGGAAAAGATGAGAGGTAATGAGCAATCGGGCAGAATTGAACAGAAGAATGAAATGAGTAATTAAGCCAGTTATCCATGCCAAGATCATGACAGCTCCTCAGGATGTTTAAAGCTTGTGACATCTTTTGGATCTGTTTTTGGCTCTAAACTTCTCCACAATAGTATTTGGAAGCTCCCTGGTGTGTTCTTTGTTCTTCATGATGCTCTCTGCGCTTTAAGCAGACCTCTGAGACTATCACAGAGCAGGTGCAATTGTACGGAGAGTTAATTACACACAGGTGGATTCTATTTATTATCTTTAGTCATGAAGGTCAACATTGGATCCTCACTGAACTTTCGCTACACTTCAGTTTTTTATTTGTGAAAAAAGTTTTAAATTTCCAATCAAGTTCGTTCTACCTTATGATGGTGATGTGCTTGTTGTTGATTCCTCTAAAAAAAGTTTAAATATTATATCTTTATGTTTTAAGCCCAAAATGTAAAAAAAAAAGGTATGAAAGTTCAAGGGGGACAAAAACTTTCACAAGGCACTTTTTATGCCAAATTTCCTTTTAAATATGATATTATGGGAGCAGTGTTTGGTGCCATCTGCCTTTGCTATTTTTCTGTTGTGCTCTTGCTGACTAATTGGAGCAAATGCCTTGCAGGTGTATGATCACCAAACACTTTTGGATCTTTGCCTTATTATGGATAATTGAAGATTTGATGAAAAAACCAGTGCACCTGCTTGGGTTACATACTGATTTACCTAGCTAAGGAATTCCAAAAAAAAAATCACTTCAACTTGGTTTCCAAGTTTGAAGATGTTTAAACTTTTCAATTCAAAATGTCCAAATAGCAAGTTTGAGGTTTTATACAGTAGCCCATCAAAACCTTGTTTTTGTTTTGAAAACATGCAAATTGAATGGATGAAGAGATCCACCCTTTGAAAATGGGGTCGTTTGGTTTTCGTGTTAGCCATAAAGCCCCGCTCTAATAACGTACGTTTAAGGGGCGGATTTATCAAAGATCCAATTTTGCGTGCAGTAATTTGTGCTCGCAAACTGGAATTTCTGCGGCGAGAGGGGCTGAACCATGGTTTCTGCGGGTGATTTAACAAGAGCGCATGCATCACGTAACTGGTGGCAGGTGCAAAACTATTTGAGGCACAGCCCTATTTAAATGATGGTTTTCTTGGCGTTCGAACCCATGGAAATGGAGGTGTTGGTGGATGAAATATAGAGTCAGATACCATTAGAAGCAAAATTGCTTTCAGGTTTGATAAATTACTTTGCGAGTGCTAAATTAATATATTTACATGTTCTCCTCAGAACAAGACGCACTTTTGCGTGTAATAGCCCATATTACATATTCATGGGAGAAAAGTACTAAATGGATAAGAGAGCGCTATTTAGCACATTTTAAAGACCAAATCCTTTTTAGCACGCTGTCGATAGATCAGTTTGTACATTTTTAGCGTCTTGCCAGTGAAATAGCTCACGTTTTTATACACGCAAACCTTTGATAGATCCGGCACTAAGTGTCTGAAAGCGGGGTTGTTAAGGGGAATTGTTGGACTGGGTGAAAAGGCGAAGGTCCTCGCTCTCTCCTGTACAGGGACTGGGGCTGCGATGATAGCGGGGAAGGGATTAAATCAATTGCTAAGAAAGCATCAGTGTATATGCCAGAGGAAATGTTGTGTGGTCATAAGAGTGAACAGCAGTAATATCAGCAATTTTCAATGTTTTCTAAGCCAAAACAAGCTTTGTTGGTCCAGTAGTCCAGTAGGTGTTTTTTATTTTATTTTTTGGAAGCAAGGGGCTCAGGACGCAGCCTTGAGGGGAGCCTGTCAGTCTGTCCAAACTTGAGTGACTAAGGTCTGTTTGTGAGAAAATCAGGCAGCCAATTGGAAAAGTGTGTGTTGAAGCCCAGATGTGTGTTAAAGCCGATGAATGATGGTGTTTAAAGCTGAACTGAAGTCCAGGATCAGCATCCGCACGTGGGTGTTCTTCTCCTCCAAGTGAGCTAGGCTCAGGTGAAGAGCAAAGGAGATAGCGTCCTCAGTGGAGCCGTTTCGTCTGTAGGCAAACTTGAACAGGTCGAATGTTGGGGGGAGACTGGAGACGATGAGTTCGTTTACCAGCCTGTTGAAGCACCTCATCACGCTGGCACTATGGCTTTCTCCAGCAAGGTATTAAAAATGTCTGGGAGGACACCAGTCAGCTGACCTGCACCTACCTTGAACACCCGCCCAGGTATGTTATCGGGGCTTGGTGCCTTCCTTGAATTCACTCTGCTTCTTCCACACCTCTGCTGTGTCAAGGCAGAGTGCCTCCTCTCCCTAATGGAGGACAGCTTTCACTGCTGGATTGCTGTTTAGTCAACAAACCTTTTAAAGTAGTTGTTATGTCCATTGTATTTGAGTCAATGAGTCAATGCAATCAACTGGTTTTCCTTAGATAGAAAACTTTGAATCAATTTGACTGTATGATCTGGTTGAACTGTAAAGTCCTTGAGATGTTGCATGTGTTGTGAATTTGGCGCTATATAAATAAATTGAATTGAATTTAGTAAGTCAACATCAGCTGTTGGGGAGGGGGTGGGGGAGTTGTTGTAGTCTGTGATCACCTGGATGCCTTTTCACATCCTCTTGGTGTTGCTAGCATCGTGGAAGAGATCCTGGATTTTCTGGCTGTGATTCTGCCAGCTCGATCTGATGACACATTTCAAGTGTGATCGAGTTGTCTTCACTGCCTCTCTGTCACCAGACTTAAAGTTTAGGTCCGTGCTTTTAGCAATTTCCAAAACTCCACAGTAATCCAGAGTCGTTGGTTGGCCCAGGTGATTATGTTATTTGTGGTGCTGACGTCCTTAATGCATTTGTTGATGAAGGCTGAAAAAATCATTGCATCAACATTAATCTTGTTATCATAAGTTGCTGTAGCTTTGAACATGTTCCAGTCAGAGCATTCAAAACAGTCCTGGAGTTTCTGCATGGCCCCCTCAGTCCACATCCTGACCTCCTTCACTGTAGGTTTATCTCTGATAAGCTGCTGCCCATATGCAGGAATTAACATGACAGAAAGCTGATCTGATGAGGTGAGGTAGGGGCAAGGGGCTGCTTTAAATGCATCTTTTGTTAGAAAATAACGGGTCTAGAGTGTTCTGTCCCCGAGTTGCAAAGGCCATATGTTAATAAAAATGAGAGCCCAGGGGTCTGAGGGCTGGGGGCACATCACCCCCCAGGGTCAGGAGGCCCAGCCCTCAACTGGCAGACACTGGAAATGACACAGAGCCCACCAAAGTACCCAACGATGCACCTAGAGAACCATTAGTGCACCAGCAGAAACAGGCGCCTCTCACCGGCAGGGAGCATAAGAAGGTTAAGGAGACAGGCCCTGCTCATACTTGGGGCCTAAGATTTTCCAGTATGTGGGATGGGAGGCAAGCACTCAAAACCTCATAAGTAGACAAAGGCATATTCACATTCATCCAATCACATTTAAACCATCTCACCCTTAAAATGCAGAAGGATTGCCTGCATATTTGATTTGTAATGAGAAGTTGTCAAGTAATAAAAAGAGTAATTTTGAAAGACATCTCCAGGGAAGCCATGCTAAATTTGCACTTGCGTTTGCAGTACTTTTGGATAAATTACAGCTAGTGCTCTTATGCAGATATGTGAGCTTTCTTCCCTTTTCTCCTGAAAATCCTCCAAATAAAAATACTAAATCCGAGTGTTTTATTGCGTTTCCATAATTTCATCAACGTCACAAAACCTAATACATTAATTTTGTAACGGAGTTTATACTTGAAATACCAGATATTGGACAGCAGAGTAGTCACATGATACAACACTTGCCCCACGATAATCATTTACTCATGAATGCTTATTATATATTTAAGCCTGTGTAGTCCTTTTTATAGTGGGCTATGTTAAAGAAAAATGATTATTTTTAGTTTTTAATACAGTTAATCTTATGGCATGTGTAAAAGGTATGTTGAACACTTTCATTTTGAACATATTTCTTAATTTTGAACAAGTTTGTGTTAATGATTTAAATCTAAACTATTGATGGGTAAGTATTCAAATTACAGGAAGGAAAATGTAGATCAAAGGGGATCTCGCAATGAAGCTCCTGTTGTTTATCAGGGAGGACAGGAGGCCATAAAATGAGTATCTCCTGGGGGGCAGCATCATTGAGCCTCGAGGAGAGAAGTCTGCTTGGTTCACAGAAGATCAAAAGTCTTCCAGAACTAACATCTGGGATGGTGTAAAACTGAATACAATGTAGAATGTTAAAACACTAACATTTAGTTTTTAAGACATTTTTCTAAGTACTAATAGCATGTTTTTAAATGAAAATTGTATTATCTAATTTTAGAATTAACTAGTTTAGTAGATGATGAATGTATTTGAAAATTGTACTATCTGTGACAATATCAGAATCAAATGGAAATTGTTTGAATGAAAATGTTTTGTTTAGTATTAGAAAATTGCTCAGGATCTATGCTAAATGGGGTTTTGGAAAATGTCTTTAGCTTGTATACTTAGGATTGAATATTATGTTTCATAGGTCAGAAAAAGGAATTGTACCTCATGTTCTGTTGATTCTATGTGTTATTTTTGGTTTAAGGCAGGATTCAATCTTTTGGGGTGAAGAGTGCAGAAGAGCAAAAGTGGGTTTGTGAAGATAACCTTTTTGAACCAAATTACTGAATTTAAGTTTGTTCCTGAGAATTTATATGAGAGCAGGAAGAGGCCCCGCATTCCACAGCTATCTGTGAAATCTTATCTTATGTTTTCCTTAGCCAGATGACCTTAGAATCCTGGAGGCCAGGACAAGCTCTCCGCTCTTTTTGTTAAACAAAGGAGCAAATGGCCTTTGATTTTTGCCGTAAATTAGGGGAAGTTCTAAGTTTTTCTGAGTGTCCAAGGTAGCTTCCAATTGGTCAAGCGGAGGGACGCCTTAACTGAATATACTAAAAGGAAAGACACACCTACATTATAAAAGTTTGTGCACACGAGTAATAATTCAGTGAGCTGCCACTATTTTGCCTTTTTTGCACCAGCTCTTTGCTTTTCTTTTCTATTTTCTTTACCTCAGGTACTTGAATGTATGTTTTTGTTGTTCTGCAGTTTTGTTGTTGATTCATAAGCTGTTTCTTGTTGGATTAAATTCTGTGATTCTGTGACGTCCACACGCATTGTTGGTTTCCTTGTGGCCACACGCGGCTCGCCGGGAGGGCCTGGGATCCAAAGGAAGAGAGAGAGACAAACTTTTTCCAAAGTTAACTATTTTAGAATATTTTCTTCCTTAACAGCTAATATACTTACAGCTCGTGTTGCCATACAGGACATATCTAAGACTTTTACAGCTTTGTGGCTTCAGAGAAATTTGTTGTTTTGGGCCAAGATAGCTCTTTGAACAGTTTACGTTGCTGACCCCTGCTGTAAAGGACCATAACAAAAAGCAATGGTGCACATAGGAATGTACAAATATTGTAGAATTTCATTGTATTGCTCAGTATGTGCCATAGCACATTAATTTTCTGTACTATTCTGCTTCATGTTCTATGTCACTCTGTACTTTACTGCAAGACAATATTGGTGAATCGACAATAGGAAGTCTTGACTCTTGTTTTTTTTTTCATATGCAACACAGCAAGACAATAATTTCAAGGACAGTTTAACCTATTCACTATCTTTAAAATCAAAAGGCTTTGCTGCGAGGATTTATAAAAAAAAATTAAAAAATGAAAGCACAGGAAGACTCACCCACAGAAACCAAACAACCAAAAAAAAAAACGTCATGCAACACAGTGCAAACACAACGTTCACTCCTTTCCACTTCTACTTTTACCAAGACTAAATGATTGCAGCAGCGTTTCTGTTGAAGGTTTCCACCTTATTTCAGCTACATTGGAAGTAGACATCGTGTTGCTACGATGGCGCAGTGCTACTTGAATATTTTCATCTTCGTATTGATCTTTCTGATGCCCACAGTCATCATGAGCAAAGGTAAGAAAAAGTTACCAACTCTACATGGTTCAATTCAACTCAAAAATATTAATCCCAAAGGGAAATTGCAGTAACTCAAAGGCTTTTTTTAATTTTGGTTTAGTTCAAAGAAATGTTTCAGATTTTGTCAGACCTGACTCAATGTTACTAGGTGGGGAATCGATGACCATCATGGCTATTCGATCTAGCATCGATTTTCCTGACCCAATGCATTCTGATTATTTTCGATATTCTTGCAACACACTACGCATTCGGTCCGATTAATCGATTAATCGGTTAATTTTTTTAATTATTATTATTATTTTTTTGCCAATCTTACAGGCTAAACAAAGTTTCCAAGTTTGAAATAAATCAATGAAAAGCTGTAATATCACATTATGCACTTTCTTTAGAAACAACAGCAAAATAACAGAAGTAGAACAGTTGCGTAAAATCAAAAATACTGTAAAAAATACTGCACAATATCAGTGTAATGAGTTCAATACCTCGGCTCCAGAGAAACTGTGCAACATATTTTTTAGAATGTAATAAATATACTCAGGAAAGAGAAATTGTTGTGTAGAGTTAGACAGGAATAAAGTAAACTAGATATAAGGGAATTGTTCAAGGTCATCTGGGGATGTAGTTTTTGAGTAGTATTTTTAATTTTCTAAGAAGAGCGAATTATTTTAGAATATAATAGAATTCAACTTTGTCATTCCATTCTGGAAGGTGGGGGTAATGCACCTATAAGTTGTTTGCCAACGCCATTAAAAAATATATATATATGAAAGAAAGAAAGAAGGCTCCAAATTAATGCGACGTCACCGCCCCCTTACGGGCATTTCGCTGCACCTCACAGAGGTGCTTGCTGACATAAGAAACAGTGCAACAGACAGGAGGCGACTTTGTTTTGGTTTTATGACTGAAATTGCGGAAAACAATTCGTGAAGTTTGACCAGCTAGAAGGCGAGGTGTTGTGAGAACAGCTAGGGGAGCACTTTTCCACCTGGTCTCCGCTCTTTTTCCTCGTGCGTGATGGGACTGGCTTCGCCCCACTTCCTACGCCGCCTCGGCCGTATCTAGATGCACGGCGTGTAGCACAGACCACGCTTCAATATTGAGCATAATTTAAAAATGTCTGTGTGAAGCCTTTGCTGCAACAAACTGCTGTAAGAGTATAACCAGGAAGCGCCGGTAGGAGGGCAAAATAGGTTTAGCGCCACGCGGGAGAAGTTACGCCCAGGAGCAAATGGATAAAAATATAGACCGGAGGGAAAAAAAACATGTAATCGATTATCTTGCCGCGCGGGGACGTTGTCGATGCATGCCGGATAAAATTACGGCTTTAGGATCCCGATGCATCACGATACAAAAGCGATTATTATTTACACCCCTAACCGTTACTATACTTGCATATAGATCAATAGAAATATAAAACAGTAATTATAACCAAATCCTTTCTTATCCATCAGGTTTTAAGGTGATCCAGCCCCCATTTCAGGATGTTAACTCTGACAAAACAGTTTCTATCAGCTGTGAACATGACGCAGAGAACTTTAACCTTAGAGATGTTCGTCTAAACCTTAAAAAACCGTGAGTGACCTGATGATGCTTCTGTAATCATACAGCTAATCAAATAATATATTTATTTGTGTGCATTTTAACAGAACTTGTTTTAAGTTTTTTCCTTATGTAAGGAGCTATCTAACTATGCTTTAGGTGGATATTTAATGCTATGTTTTGGCATTTCGTAGAGTTTAAAATGGATATGCTCCAACTGAGATATTATAATGTGAGATAAACCCTCACCATTAGTGTCCCCTCTTTTTTAAATTATCTCTGCAGCATTTCTTTGGTTGAGGTATATAAGTCCTTACCACTCCTACATGCACTACATTCCACTGTGGGTTTATACTACACTGTAATCTTTACAATCACGTACTTGTTGATTTTCCTACATATTCATGTTTCATGTCTCTATGTTTGGACCACACCTTGAAATTTGGATTTTTTTTTAAATTATTTGTATGTCATAAACATAGATGGAAATGTTTCTCAGTTTTAAACATGGCTAATGTTTCTGAGTCAATGGTGTAGTTAGATTTTGACAGTTGTGGAAGAAGCTATAATACAATTGGCATCACATCAAAACAAACATCTTATAAAATGTATGGCCCAATTAAATTTCTATTTTTTCTGAATTCACTACATTCCTATGTTAAACCTTTCCAATAAACAAAATATTTTTTTATCCTAAATAATACTCATAGTTTTTCTTCCTGTTATGCCCATATGGGGTATAAATCCGGCTATGCAGAAGCTTAAACTTCAGCAAGGCAAGTGGGAACATTAAAAAAATCTTTTAATGATGTTAGTAAATGATAAGGTTTGTGGTCATTAAAAGCTTCAATAATGATATCAAAACTCTTTTTTTTTCCTAAAATCAAGCAGCCATGCTATTAAACCACAAAGTCTCTTCAGCATAGCTACAGCTGATGCACTAGTCTAATGCTGACTAGTGTATCAGACTTGACCCACTACTCTGGGGCCCTCCTGTCACATCAACATCTACATTTCTTCCTTAACTACATTCATGAACCTCTTCTGTGATGTTCCCTGTTTATTCTCTGGCAGCTTTACCTTCATTCCTCTTATTTTTCGCAAACTTTTTCAGCTTTGTCTTTTCAATTTTATTTTTTGGGAATTTATGAGAGGTGTCAAAAGCATTTTTACGTTTATTATTTCAGTAGAAGTATAAATCGTAAAAACACATTTGCAGAAGTTAGCTTTGCTTTGGTTTTAATTTTCTTATGAAAGTAGTTATTATTTTTTCTTAAAGATGTGAAGACTTTTAATTTATTTAAACTTTTAACATATTCTCACTTAAAAAAAAATTTTTTTTTCATTATCTATTTTTTTCCGAGCTTATGTCACATTATTTGGACAAACCAATGTTTTTCTTCTGCACCATTCAGTTTATTCATTTAATATTTCATCTGTGTTTTAACTTTTAGGACAGGAACAAGCAAGCTTTGCCAGAAGGCAATGTCTAGCTGCCCAAATATTACTCTGGAGCAAAAAAACGACAGACAGTATGTCTTTACTTTGAAAAATGTTGGTCTTGAACAAATGAAGTTTACCTATGAGTGTGAGATAACATTGGAAATAAATGATCTGGATTTGACCAAAACTGGAGAACCAACCCAACTCCTATACAGTATGTAACCCAACCATCAAATCTCATTTTAGACACAAGTCTTTTGTTGCTTCTGGTAGAAATCAGTGTCACACTACCGAAATGGAGAAGAATTCCATTAGTAGGTCTTACAGTACCAGAATCTATTTTTTCTAACTCATCCTTTATTTCCATCAGATTTTAACGTAAACCAGCCGCAGTTTCAGGATGTTAATCCAGACCAAACAGCCTCTATCAGCTGTCAACATGATGCAGAGCAATCAACCGTGCAGGAGGTTGGACTGTACAGGATTTCACAGTGAGTGTCCTCTCTATGGTGTCTGAAAGGGGCATATTAAAGCACGGCTAAGAAAAATACCTTTAAATAGATGAACATTTCTACTAAAGCAGCATAATTTAACAAGTTTTTAATAATCCAAACTTTAATTTTATTTCAGCTGTGATGTTTTTGTCATGTTGGGGTTCAGGTTTCTAACCCACATGCAGAACACCCAGGAGTCAGAGTAAAAGTTTAACAGTTTATTAAAGGTTTTACAAGGTTGTTTAACAGATTCTGGAATCAATGATAAACACAAGGTTAGTTGACAGGTGCTGGAATCAAATCTGGGAGTGGTCACACAAGGCTCTCTGCAGAGAGGGACAATTAGGTTAGCCAGGCAGCTAATGATCATGTAGCTGAGAGAATGTGCAGATCTGTACCTGTTCAGAGATTCAGGCTGAGCAGCAGAGGGAGGGAACCAGGAGGGTCTAGAGACTGACTGATGGCAGAGGGCTTGGCAGCGACAGAACTTAGCTTCAGGCTTGTGAGTGTTCA
>JAGKQL010000049.1:2030282-2082244 GCA_018398635.1 Cyprinodon brontotheroides
GAGGGCTTGGCAGCGACAGAACTTAGCTTCAGGCTTGTGAGTGTTCAGAGCTTCTTCAAGTTGCTTCTTGAAGGATGGTAGGCAGATCCAGACAGTTTGAGGTTTTGTTCTTCAGGTTTGTTACTGAGAGCAGGCAGGCAGGTTTCAGTTGAGTTGCTCTTCCAGAGCTCCAGGTCTCAGTCAAATTCTTCACTGGCTTAACACTCTGGCACTCAAGAGTAGTTCTGCCGCTGCTTATATGGCTGGTCTCCCAGATGAGCAAATCAGCCGCAAGTGTGGTAGTCAGCTTCAGCTCCAGGAGACCTAGGGCGCCCTCTGCTGGAGAAAGGTGGACAGACTTCCAGATCCCAACAGTTTTATTAGTGTTTTGGGGTTTTTTCTAGGATATTTTGTGTCAGAACTATAACTGTTGTTTTTGGTAAGCTTATTTTACTTCTCACTGTATTTTAAAATAAAAACAGAGTAATCTATGTTTTTAATAATTTCCTGTTGTTTTACTTTAGTATTGAAGTTTACCCAGTTGTGAAATTTGTTTTAAAATGATTACAAACACTATAATAAATATCATGGGTGACATTTTTTTTCTTACATCCTGTTTACATTTTATAAGATTAGAATTTAGGATATCAACCAATATAACCTTTATATAACAGCTTAATTAGACACATGCATTTTTAGCCTTGAGCCTCCATTTTCATTATTCAGGAAAAAGAAGAATAAATATTTAAATAAATTTTCACATCTGACATTTGATATTTAACATTACATGAAAATAGAGACACATTTTTTATATTCAGAACACTTTTTATAATTCAGCATTTCTCTATTTTGCAAATATTTAATCAAAATGCTCTCTCACCTTTTTTTTTGCAACCTTTAGTAGATGCAAAGCCTTTACTGGCATTATGGCAACAAAACTTAGCAGGGATAATATTGTTTTCAGCAATACTTGAGCTGATGTAACACCTTCACAACTCTTGGTTGAAAGAAAGAAATGGGAAAAGAATGGCAGTTATTTTTACTCTTTATTACCCAAAAATTTAACTTAAAGATTTGTAAAAATCTCCCATATTCTTGATAACTAATATTACTATTTCCAAAACTGCCTTTTTTAAATCCATAACTTAAACTAAAGAATATGTATACTAAAATGTTAAATATATTTAAAAGAAATAGATATAACATTTTATGGTAACATTTATATCTTAATTGGATGGATAGAAATAGAGGGACTAGAAATTAGCAATTTCCTAAGAAGGTAGATGTGTCTTTTCATCTGGGTCTTTGTCCAAAAATAAACATTAAGATCAGTAAATATTTATCTGGATATAAAATAGATATTCCTTTTATAGAAATGGCTAAAAGTTTTACATCACTTTTCATTATTTGGAAGAAATAAAATCCTGAAAGTTAGACGAAAGCATTTTTTACACTTAGCTGAATGGTGTTGTGCCACCACATAATTTAACTTTTATTTCCTGGGTTAGTCACACTGATATTTAAATTATCTTCTGCAGGAGAGATCTGGCAAAGTAGATGCCTTGATTCTAATTAATAGAGTTAATGAAATGTTTAATCTTCATTTTAATGTTTAGGGAAATCCAAGAGAAGATCTGCCAGATAGGAGATAAGTGCACAAATATTGTCCCCTATCAGGAGAACTCCAAAAAGTTTGTCTTTATTTTACTAAATGTTGGACCAGAAGAAATGAAGTTCAGCTATCAGTGTGAGATAAAGGTGAAGTTGGGAAATGTGAACAACACCAGCAAAGGAAAACCAACCAAGCTAAAGCAAGGTATGTGATTACAAACTACCAAATCAATACATTCACACGTTATTAAAACTTGTACCTTTACTAACAAAACCTTAAAGTATTGATCTCAGGTGTTAAACAGTAAGAGATGGAGATCACCCTAAATACTCTGAGCGGAAGTCGCAGAACCATTAGAAAGAGGAAGAAAGAGAACTATACCGAAACTAGCTTACAGCTTATAATCTGGTGTTCCTTAATATTTAAAGATGCGTATAATGATATCAGTTAAACCTCCTACCTTCAGAGAAGCTTACAATTTTTGTCATCTAGTCCCTGCCTGTATATCCACCAAAGTAGCTGAACAACTTTGAAATGTCCGCGCTTTGACCAGAAAATATTGACCAACTTAGAATGATGCCCTTTATGAATTATCTCATTTGCCAAAATGCAGCTGTGTTAAAGGAAAAGTCCGGCCAGCAAGGAATAATCAATGGATCATTATGTATACCTAAAACTAATACGTTTGCGGTGATTTAATGAATTAAGGGTAAATCAGTAAAAAAATGAAAGGAATCAATTTCGTTGCTATCACTGAGTCTGGAAGCGGCCATTTTTGCTGAAATATAGTAACACCTCACTCCTGACATCTTCCAGCCGTTCGTTCTCCTTACTTTACAACCACAACAAATGGGAGCTAACTAGGCACATCTGCAATCAAAAAATATTTAAGATTACATTGGGTAAAAATTGAAAAAAATAGTTATTTCAATTCCTTTTCGATTCCTGATCCTCCAAAACGAGTTTGTCGTTGGATTGCCAACTTGAAGAGGGAGGAAATTCCATCAAAACTTCTGGCCAGAGAAAAAAATATGTAAATATGTTGCCAACATTTGGAAGAAAAATGTTTTCAGGATAACTTGGATAATAGTTCGTTGTGACAAACACTTTATTGTTCAACAGCTGATACTGATGTCAAACACCAGTAGGTGGCAGTAGTGTTCTTTGACAAACATGGATGCTTCCAGTAAAGCACATTCAAATGGAAATTACTCTTAATTAAAAGCACTTATCATTTATTGAACAGTATGGAATAATTTTCATATTTATAGTACTTCCAGAAGTTTGAATTCTAAATATGACCGGAATTTTCCTTTAACTATGATGATAGTAACAAAGAAACAACATAAATAGAGATGTCTTTATTGTAACTTTTAAGATATAAAATGATCTAATGAGCTTGGCCTACATGATCATGGAGATTGGTAGACTAATGTTTTTTTTGTAGACTACCACACTCTCTTCATTTTAGGATGGGAACACCCAGTATTTAAGCATCTTAATTATATATGTTGTCCCAATGGTGGAGAGTTTAAAGTCCTTGGGTTTAATTAGGGGAAGCTGGGTTCAAATCAAGGGTTTGTCAGGAATGGCATTTGGTGTAAAAACTTTGCCAGGAATACAGGAGAAACCAAATTGACATATTCTCATCTGTTTTCTCTCTGTTATTTTTATTTTTTTATTTTTTTGTAATCAGAAGTTGAGGACTGTCCTTCTAACAAGGCTTACTGGATTCGGATTGGTCTGCAGTCCCTGATGTTCCTGTATGGATGTGTGATCACCTGTTTCTTCTTCAGAGTGACAATGGCAAACAGGGTAACTTGTTCATGTATTTATTTTAAAGCTTCTCAGTATTTGATGTTTGGAGAATATTTCTACACATACAAACATGCATTTTATTAATTCATAATATTAGCAAAAAGTTAACTTTTGGTAAGTCTGTCTTTTTTTGGATACATTCCTGTTGATTTCCTGTGTGATTTGGTCAGAACAGCGGGTTTATCTTTCTCTTTAACACCTAGTGTTGGGTTTGTCAGAGCTAAGCCCTGTCAACAATGACGAAAAGAGGGAAGTCTTTGGATAATTTAAAAAATGAAAATCCATTTCTGCTGGCACAAGAGATGATTATCTCCAAAAGCCATGTCAGCAGAATGAGGGTGAAAAAACATTTCTTGACAGATAGAAAAAATAGAAACTTCACATTAGATTTGATTCTTTGTTGATTATGTGCTTTTCCACTGTTCTTCCAGACTCCAGACCTTTTTCATTTACAATATTTTTTTTAATGTTTAGTTGTTATTATTTAAAAAGAGGACTTTAGACCAGAGAAACTGCCCTGTGATATTTCTTCTCACACCAGGACAGAGGCTTCTGACAACTCTGGCTCAGAAGTGGCTAGGCTCAATGATTGTGTCCTCTCCTTGTGAATCCAAATTACTAAATTAGCTTACAATGACAAAATATTTAGTTTGTATTATTTTACTAATGTCTCAAGATCTAAAATAAAAAGCCACATCTACACTCACCTGCTTTCAGAAGTGCTTTAATTTGACAGAACTAATCCCATACTTTTTTAAACATATAATATTAAACTTCAGTTCATTATTCAACACTGCTCAGCGCCATTTACGTTTTTCCTCTGAGTACAGAGCAGCGGCTTTCTTGGACTCACAATGAATCATGGGATACCTGAGGCTAAGTAGGATACAACAGACCCATCCTTCAAAATGGGCAAAAATGGGGCTGTTTGTCGGCTGCATAACAAGGAGTCTTCCAATCTGAACTGGCCTCGACGCAGCGCTATGACGTAACCGGCCTGCGTATCTGCCCTTTGGAGGACGCAGGCCCTGAATTCAAACTCAACAAATGTGTAGCCTTACATATTGGCCCACTGACTGATTACAAGACTGTAGACTACTATTATACTGTGTGCAGAATTATTAGGCAAATTAGTATTTCGACCTGCCATCAGTCCTTTCCGGATACAAAGCGGTTGAAATGAGTTTTCTCCGTAGTGTGTCTGGGCTCTCCCTTAGAGATATGGTGAGGAGCTCAGGTCATCCGGGGACCTGTGAGTAGCGCCGCTACTCCTCCACATCGGGAGGAGAGAAAGTTGAGGTAGCTCACAGGCATCTGATTAGGATGCCTCTTGGGCGTCTCCCTGGTGAGGTGTTCCAGGCACGCCCCACTGGGAGGAGGCCCAGTGGAGGTAATCCAGGAGACGCTGGAGGGAGAGCCTTGGGATTTCCCCGAATGAGTTGGCCGAAGTGGGGCTTGGGGAGATGGACATCTGGGCCTCCCTACTGTGAAGCTGCTACCCCCTCAAGGACCCGACCCCAGCGCCAACATGGAAGAAGATTGATGGATGGATGGATGGATGGAAACAACATGTTTATAAATTTATTTTTTACTATACAGCAGCCGCTTTTCCTCTCAGCTTCTAATATAACTCCTGTACAGAATAAATTTTTTTCGCAGCTGCTCTAAACCTTTGTCCTGTTGTTTTCTTACAGAAAACCTGCAGCTGCTCTGCTCTTTTCCTCTCTCTCCTTTCACATAGCAGCGCATCAACTGTGCTGCTCGGTTTAACTCTCTGATTATTCTGCCTTAAGTTCCGAATACGCTTCTCTCTTCTGATTGTGTGTTTTCTAGTCATGTATGTGTGCGCGCGTTTTGTGGTTGGATGCTTGGAGCGCGAAAAAAAAAGACGCTAAAATAAATTAATATTAGCAGTTTTTTGGCTACTAAATGAAACTAGTCCAAATTAAAAAAAATATTATCTACGCTAAAACAGGCGAAAGCTTCTGATTGAGTTCTGTAAAGAAGCAGGAGAGAGTTTTATTGATTTGTGGAACTTGAGAAATGTAAGTTAACAACGTTAGGATTTCTTTTATTTTATCTTTTAATCAGATAGCCAAAGGCTCCTTAAAGAAGATCTTTTATGAAATGAAACCAGGTGAAAAGAAACGCTTAAACGTTTCCTTTGGAGGAGTTCTGGATGGAGAATATTGACAGACAAAAACTATTTTTTTACTTCTTAAATGCAAAATGTTTACATATTTTTTACAATCTTGGTATAATTCCTGCTCTAAAGTGGGTCGCTCTGTCGGCTAAAGGCACATTTTAGTGGCCTATATATTCCAGTTAACGATTAATCAATTACATAGTTCACGATTATTTAAATAATTTGTTAATATGATTAATTGTTTCAGCCATAGATAAAATACATGAAATTAGCTACACAGAGTAACTACAGCCCAGATGTACAACTTCTAATATTAATATTTTTAAATGCTCAGTGTCAGTTCCTCTTCTAGTTCCAGTGCACATGTAAATACAATACATTTATTTCCTGTCCCTTGAATGTATTATTTTGCATGATCCAGAGAGAGCATATTAGATAAAAAAAAAATAAAAAGAGTGGGTTTTACCTCTGTTTACCTCTGCACAATTCTCTATCTTCAGAAGAAAACACAGGATAAATCCACATATTATAGACTATATTTGGTTAAACAGACACTGTCTTAGTAGCAGGTAAATTTAAATGCAATCCTTTTCAAAGTGGAAAAAGTCCTAATTCCACATTCATCAGAGCCAGTGATGCTTTAAATATTGATAAACAGCATCTAGTGTATGTAGTGCTTATAAGATTTGTATTAATGTAGCAAGAAATGCTGCTGTTCTCTTTAAACAAAATGAGCCCTGAAGCTCACATTAAGCATAAAAAAGAGCATGCATATTTTTGCAAAGGACCAATGAAACTGAAGAATAGTGTCCCTACTAAAGTTGAAATCAAACCTACGCCCTTGCCCTACAGTACCATGTAATCTGATGGGCTTCCAACTGCTTTTTTATGTAATAAACAAGCCTCTGTATAAAAGCAAAAGATTTATGGAAGTTAGAACATATTAAGTTTTTAATGAAAATGTAAAATATTTGTAGTATTCTGAACAATATATCCCTCAGATCTTATGTCTGTGTATCTGTCTACCTCTAGTGGACAAGGAAGAAGCTGTAACCATCATCACGTAATAAATGACTTTAACCCTTTTTTACTTTACCTTTATTTCTCCCAATTCTTTTACAGTCTGATTTTGCCCTGTCTACCTAAAATTTTAACCACTCCACTTTCCTGATCATAAGTTACAATTTACCTTGTAATCTGTTGGTAGGTGATTGGCAATAATAAACTTATGCAGTGACCTGATGGTAATTACTCACCAAAATTCTCCATTCTTTCATAGTAATATGTAATTGCAATAATTACATGCAAGTAATTGCTTTGAAATATACCTTAATTTTGTGGTAATTACCAAATAAAGTTTTTGTTTTTACCTAGTAATATAGTGTAACTTGCTATGTTATTACCACATTATTACATGGATATTACATGTACTGTAAAAGAAAGGGTTACCTGAATATCCTTGTAAAATGCTGTAAAATGACATCCTTTGTTCACTATATTTTTAACATAAGATCAGTGCTGAGAAGAAAAATATGTAACCCTGTTTTTCTTAGTTTTTTGGGTGGCATACTTAAATGGTTCAGTAAGATGTTAAGGTTTATTTAGGATTACTGTACCAAGTAACTAACCAGTCCTAGGCCTTATTACAATTAGAACTGTAGAAATAACTAATCATTTAAAAATAACCATAAGTTATAATTTAAGGTTGACTGAAAGTTGTCAGAAAGTTCTGACAAGTTCAAAGGAAAGTAAAACAACAGATAAAACAGTTAATGAAATCTATCAGCCTGGATAGCGACTGAGGGCAATATTTTAAAGTTTCAGTGCACATATTCACAAAGAATCCCAAGAATAAGACTAGCTTTTAAAGATGCAATTTTAAGAAAAAATATCTTCAAATTTTACTAAACTAAATGAAAGCTCCTGAAGTGATTAATGTTGGTAGTAGAAACTTTCAGTGAAGCTAAGATTTCTTAGCACTGAGGATAGATAATTTTGATTAAATAGCCTCCACTGACAGCAGGCAGAAATATAACATTATTACATATTCATGTTATGCTTATCCAAGTGCATCAGCCTTTAAACACACGTTTGACCTCTTTGGGGTTTTATGTGAGAGGGACAGTGGTGACTGATTAAAGTGCTCTACCTATCAGATGGATCTGAATAGTTCCTTCCTTGTCAGACGGACTTTCAGTTCAAGTACCTTCTGCAGAAACAAACTTCACCTGTAGAGCTGCAGAGTGGCCTTGAGGGACTGCCGAGAGGTGAGACAGACAGCTGCGTGGGGCGCCATCTGCTGGTCAGAGCGCAAAATTGCAGAATGAAAAAAAAAAGAATAAAACTTATGGTTGTATTAAAGACACAAACATTTAATTAGTTTTTGAATGATAGTATTTTAAGTGCAATATTTTAATATTACATTTATTCTTTAGAATTTTGCCGTTTGAAGTGGTTGTCTTAATGTTAATATTTGAGTTTTTCTTTTAATAGCACAGCTTTATGTTGCTTTTCACTTTGCACCCATCACATTTGCACACACTTTGAAGTTGTTGGTGATTGTAATTATATCCATCAAATGAATATATATTCTTTAGGTATTGGCTTTAAAAGGGATTTGTTCCAGCAGTTAAAATAAAAAATATATATAATTATTGAATGACTGTGGAGCTGCTTTTTGGGAAGAGTGCAAGTTTATACTTGCCAACATTGGACTGTGAAAAATAGACTTTATTGTATAGGTGTATCTGCCCAGGGGATAATTATTTGTCATTTCTTGCCTTGTATTTTTCAACCTGATGAAGGAATATTATTCTTAAAATATTCTAAAATATTCCTATTCTTAAAATTGATAATTTTGAGGACAATGATAAAAAGCAGTTTTAATCCTTGAAATGAGAGCCAAAAGGCTAAATAAGACAATTACACTGCAGTGCATTTGGTCTGCATTATTGAAGATATAATTATGTTTTCTGTCTTAATCCCCCTCAAAAATGAGATGTTTTATCAGAAGAGGCTATCAAATAATAAATGAATGAATGAATGTACCTGCCACTAGTGATGGGCAGATAAGGCCCCATTGGGTGTATGGCCCATTTCCCAAACTGTGTCGACACTGTGCTGAAGCTGGTTGCTGTATCACTCAATGTCGACATCTGCTGGATTTAAAAAGTAATTGCAGGCAACTTCAATGAAGACCGTAAACAGACTGAACAAGGTTCATTCACACATTTTTATTTAGAAACATCAGCTGCGTTAACATCTTTGTGCCAAGGCGATTGCGCCACTTACAAACCATTTCTCCTGCTTTTGAGAACACCCTTTCACAGGGCACTGATGATGACGGCGTACATAAAAATGTCATTGCAAGTTTTTACAAGGTAGTGTAATTTAGTCTTTGCGATTTCCAGTATTGTAGTGGATCCTGTGATCTTGGTGTGTTCTCCTCGGAGAGCTATCTTTGTACCTTGATAATGGCATCGTTTGTGACATTTGAATTGGCCTTGCTCTCCTTGACTTCCATGTCCAGCTGGTGCCACAGGGTGTCATCTGAGGAAACAAAATGCATCTGTGTTACTAATTCATTGTATTCACATGGAGTGTTTTGGATGAACATTAAAATACAAATGAACACAATTAAGAATCATGACATACCTGGACTGGAAGCAGATGGTTGAGTTGAAAGTCCAGCTTGGGCATCTTCCATTTGTGTCGGTACAGCATTTCTCATTACTGCCGCACACTCTGATTTTAGTCTTTTCACTGCATCATTGACTTTTGACGCACTTAAGAATACCATCGTCTTGAACCGAGGGTCCAGCAGTGTTGGTATTGTAATTACATTTAATGACTCCAGGTTGCACAGAGTTTCTAGCAATCTTCTTTTCAGGTTTTCCACAAGATTAATTACTGTTTCCATGGTTACATTTAATGCATTGCGTTGCAATGAGTGGTGCAACATTTTGAGCATTGGGATTACCTTTGATCCAGACACTCTTTTTTTCCTTAGACAGCTCCACTGTTGCTTGATTAAATGGAACAAGCACACGGAGTGTCTCCTCTACGATTTTATAATCATTTGTAGTGAGCTGAGCTATATCACTTTTTAAAGAGGCGAGGGATACTAACACTGACTCCTTCTGTTCTGCCATGCATTCCAGCATCAAATATTTGCTGTTCGATCTAGTTGACACCTCATTCATTCATTTCTTCACTGGTCCTCCCATCTGTAGCTGGACTTGTGCAAGCCTCTCTTTGGCTGTAGTACTGGTTCTAAAGTATGTTTCAATATGCCTTGTTTTATTTCGGATATCAGTGAGTGTCTCAATTTGGTCACATGATTTTTGAACTGTTAAATTTAAAGAATGCGCTGTGCAAATCATGTGCCTGATTTGGAGCTTTTTGACACATGCAACCATGTTTGCAGCTGCATCTGTGACAAGACATGTCACTTTCTCTGCTAAACTCCTGCATTAAGTTTTTCTTTACTTGGGCCATATTTTCAGCAGTGTGCTACTGAGGGAAGTGTTCCACTCCCAACATTGATGTACACAGTGTATGGTTCTCACTATTGAGATAGTGACAGGTCACAGCCAGATAAGCCTCCATGTTCATGGATGTCCACATGTCAGTTGTTAGGCTGACTGCAACTGAACTCTTTATTTCTTTTTTAACTTGCTCCTTTTTCTCCTCAAACCTCTAGCTAATCATGGTCTTAATAGCCTAAAATTAATAACACAAGTGGAGTAGATTAATAAATGAAATCACTTAACATGCATATACCTTGTTAACATGTAACACCCATTTATTAGTTTGTTTCACATACCTTTCTGCATGGCAGAACATATGAGGGCTCAAGGAGTTGGACCAGCTCTCAGAACCCCTTGTTTTCCACAAGGCAAAGTGGCTGACAGTGTGTAATGATCATATTAATGATAGCCTCATCAAAAACCTGCTTTGTGGAAACAACAGGGCTAATCATGGGAGCATTACCTCGTTCTTCCTTCTCATGCTGGCCACAGTAATGCCTCAGCATTGTGGAAGTGCTCCGGTTACAGTAAGACAGTACCTGCGCAAATCCTACTTTTCACCTACAATAGAAATAAAAGTTAATTCATGTAATAACCCGACAGAAGAGTGATCAATTGTGGAAATGAGAACAGAATAATACTTTACCTTATTTTCCGTTAGAAGATCAAAATGATCCCACACGGGAGAAAACTTCCTCTTCCTTGGTTGATGCATAGTTTTCGATGACAAGCCAAAAACCAATGCAAAGCAAACAACACAAACTATCTCCCTCCAACAAAACCCACAAACGTGTCGATACATTTTCTGTTTATAAATACAATTTGGCACGTTCACAACCAAACGACACAGGAACTGTATCGTTCACATGTTTTCCTTAAAGAGATACGTGCATCGACACGGGGCTTCGCGTCGGGGCTTAACTTTCTCTCTAAATAGTCATCAGTGCCAGATTATTCTTGAGTTAGTTAGGTTTCTGATTACCTCATCTGAGTCTGCCTGCTCCTGTCTGATCTGTTTGCCTGTCCTGTCTTTGGACTCCTGCTGGATTCTGCATGTTATCTGATCATGGAGCTGCATCCTGTCACTGACCTGGTTTTCCCTTCAAAACAACTTTGGACTTCTGATCCCCTGGTTCTGAATCCTGAGGCTTCATCCTAAGGATGATCTTGCTTCCTTCGGATCTGATCTCCTACTTGTTCCTCTGGGACTACAGTGTGTGGGACTCTGTGGGTGGCACCCGCCTCATCTTCTTCGACAGCTGATATGCTAGAATCAATCTCGTTCAGGTAAGTGACTCACGCATTCGTAATCATCCTCTGCCATATGAATGGGGTCACTAACATTTGTTCTCTTCCTGCAGAGGTTCCTGCCTTAAATGCCCTAGCTGCCCAATGCCAGTCCGTTGTTTTTAAATTAACACCTTATGAAATATCTGTCTCTCTGCCTTGAATACTGGGTCCTCTGTTCTGACGCTGGCTTATTACGTTTCATGGGCATTCCGCTGCCGTGGGTATTGCTTAAGGTAGGCTGTCACTGGACATAACTCTGGGCTCCTTATGAATACGATATGTATAGGCTCAAAATTGAAAAAAAAAAAATACATAGTAAGTCCAACGTATGCCAGCGTTTTAGAAGATTCTGGGACATCTGGCATACGCTGGTTAAATCATCAAGATGTGAAAGGGGTTTTACAGTTTTGCATTTCAGATATTGAGCCTCTGGCTTCTCCATTTTTATTTTTAATGAAAAATAAAAGCAAATATTGAAATTAATATTCAGGGCTGACTAATAGTTGATGAATACTTTTTAGAACACAGCATTTCTATATTTTTGATATTTAATGATCAATGACTTTCAGAACTCTTGGTTGAAAGAAAGATATGGAAAAATACTTTATCTCAAAACTAAGCTTATGGTTTAATTGGTTTTTAATAGTCTCACACAGTCTTGATAACTAATATTACATCATCCTAAACTCCCCTTTAATGCAATGATAAGCAACAACCCCATTAAAAAAGATGTAAATTAAGTAGTTAAACATTTTCAGAGGTAATAGAAACAACTTTTATAGCAATATACTAATATATTTACATCCTATTTGGATGGATAGAAATAGAGGAATTATAAAAAACTTTTTTTTTAGAAAAAAATCTCTCCCCTTCATTAGCTCCTTCCACCTGTAGAAGGCTTGTCAAATGTGTAGCCTTTTTTTTTTCTTTTTTAACCCATGGGCGAGCTTAACTCTCTGTTACTCCCCTCGTCCTATGGGTCAAAAATTACGCACCCTACCAAAGCAACCAAAATGGAGGTTTTTTGGGACCCAAATGCAGAGATCTGGAGGCTGAGGTGAATCTTGTAGATTTAATAGGTACTGAGGCTAAATACAGTAATACAAAGAAACACATGACAAGAAAGGGAAACTCACGTGGGGAACAAAAAACAACAAGGAACCAGCACTAAGCGACTGCAGAGGTGGTGTATATAAGGGGAACAGAACAAAGGATGGGCTAATGAACTGAATATGGAGCAGGTGTGAGTGGAACCAACCAGAAAGGAAGCCAAGGGGAAAGGAAATAAGCACAAGGGGGCAGCAGAGAGTAACTAAAAACTGCTTGAATCTGATGGAAAATAAACCAAAGGATAAAAACAAAACAACCGATACTGAAAACTAAAAACTCAGAGTGTCACATGAGGAGAACTATAACATAATAAAGCAGATTATTTTAGTTTTAAATCCAAAATCAATTTGGCATGACGAAACAACCTGTTATTTATCAATTCAATTCAACCCAATCTAATTCAATTTTATCATGAATTGGTTTTTAAAACAATACAGTGATTGTAACCGCTGCCTCTCCTTCACAATAAAATGCGACCAAGGGGAAACGCAATGTCATTCCTCATGCAAATAAAAGATATTCCTCGTTGTCGTCAGTATTTTTAAGACGGCAGATTGTCAAACAATACCTAGCCTTATGTATAAACTTTTATTAAATTATTATGAAACTGTATCAGATTATTATTAATGATACACAAATAAGATATGTAAATGAAAACATTGATTTCAGCCATTAAATAAAGATAACTTGTCACACAATGTTCTTTTAACATCCACATTTCAGATCAATAAAGAAGTAGATGCTTTGATTCTAATTAGTTGAGTTAATGAAAGGTTTTACCTTCATTTTAATGTTTAGGGAAATCCAAGAGAAGATCTGCCAGATGGGAGTGGGTAACTGCACAAATAGAACTCCAAAAAGTTTGTCTTTATTTTACTAAATGTTGGACCAGATTAAATGAAGTTCACCTATCAGTGTGAGATAAAGGTGAAGTTGGGATGTGTGAAAAACACCAGCAAAGGAAAACCAACCAAGCAAAAGCAAGGTATATGATTACAAACAATCAGATCAATACATTCATGCTTTATGAAAAAGAGTATCAGTACAGTACAACTATACAAACTTTCAAAACAAATAATGCTGTAATTAACCGAGCATTCAAACAGTAGTAGCCAATCAAAATTTCCCCACTTTTCCTGATGGGCCCTTGGCTGGTCCCCTAAGATTCCTTTTTTAAACATCAATCTTTGTACTAAAATATTCTTTGTCATGATTTGTGGACATTAAGATCTAAAGAGAAGCATCATCTTCTAGTCAGACCCTGTAATTCAATGAAAGAGTCGAGTCAGAGTAAAAAAATATGCAAGAGGGGGTCACTCCAGTGGCTGGAAGTTGGCTGCCATTAGGCTGGTGTTTGACTGTGAAAGGCCATTTTGAATGGCTGCTACTGTAATCGTGGAGGTTGATTGAGTAATGTTGTTTTGCTCACAGACTTCCACAGTTTAGGATAGATGGGACCACGTAGTATATCAGCATTTAAGACATATCTGTAGTCCCAATGGAGTGTCTATAGTCCTTCACTGTAATATAGGGAATCTGGGTTCAAATCACATTTTGACAGGAATGGCATCCAGTATAAAAACTTTGCCAAGTCTGTAAGGAATTTGTAATGACTTCTTTGTAACCTCTGATTACATCATAAACTGAAAGGACATATTTTTATCTCTGTTGTCTGTCATGTTTTTCTAAACAGAAGTAAAGGACTGCCCTTGTAATAAGGTGCATTGGGCTGCCATTGTGCAGCACCCAAGGAGCGGAGTGAGGTTAAGGGGCTTGCTCAGGGACTCAGTGAAGGCTGTTGGGATCGAACCGGGTACTTGCAACCTTCTCAGAGCACTAGCACACTGCTCTAACCACTAGGCCAATACTCCCCTATGATTCCTGTCAACAACATCAAAAAGATTGAATTCCTTGAAAAAATTATCTAAACATTCAGATCAGTTTCCAATTCAGTTTATTTATAGAATTCACAACGCATGTCATCTCAAGGCACTTAAAAATGATAACTCAATCAGATGATACTGTGAGATTAGTTCAAGGGGATAGAAGCTGATATTCGAAACATAGAAGCGCTAATTATAAACTTGCTCCAGAAGGGGCTCTGCCCAAGAAACAGAGTTGCAAATTACGATTTGCAACTATATTAAGCTTAGTTTTCATACTGGCGTTTTACGAGAGTTCAAGTTCAGGTTTTTTAATAGTGTATTCGCAAGTATAACCAGCAGAGGGAGCCAAATACTGTCTGAAGAGATTTCTCAGTTTTGCTTTAACATTACAATATGCTTCTTTGGTGTTGTTGAGCTGATGGACTCTATTAGTACATTTTGTTTTAAATAAAGAAATTGTACTTTATTAAAGCTAAAAGTAAATATTTTATATGATTTTTTAATGGAGTACAGTTCAAAAAGTGACCATAATGAACAGGAGCTAAATCTAATATTTAACAGCCTGTATGACAAATAGTGATTTACAAACTAACTCCACTTATGGCTAAATAAATAAAAAATAATAAGCTTTTAGTGTTGTCGGATGGTTGCAAAAACCATCAGTAACTAGGAAAAAAAAGGCTATTTTATATTAAAAAAAAAAAAAAAATACTAAAATGGGGGCTCAGTTCCATGTTGCTAAACAGCCAACAATAAACCCTCAGATTAGGAATAAAAACTTTTTTCCTCAAATCAAGCCTGCTTTATGCAGATTTTGAATAATCAGGTACATTAAAAGACAGCCTGCTGTAGGTTAGTGCTGTGGAAGAATGAGACAACGGGAGGTGTTTCAATATAATATAGGTGCTTTTAACTAATACAGTTAAACTATATGTTCCAAGACATAAAAGGAAAATCAGAGGAACATTTAGCCTTTAATAAATTAATGTCTTGGGCTTCATCCAAATACAACAAGTCAATAGGTAGCTTTGTACAAGTTGTAAACTATTTTTTTTTCTCTTTCCAATAGACGCCTGAATAATTAAAGAGGCGCAACCTATCAGTCAAACCTAGAGGCTTATCCTCAACTGACTATTGAGCAACTCTCCCCTGCAGGATTACACTCTGGCTACATTGCCAGGATTTTGTATAGGAGGGTATAGTGAACACAGGAACTTTGTCTAAAAAGCATGTATTTAAAGTCTAAACGTTTTCAGTGTGGAACATCAATTTCCCCACTGGGAAGTATTTAGGCGATGAAAAAAGTTAATTTTATTTAAATCTATCCTATTTCAACTTTGTTTTCACTGTCTTGTATTTCCATAGGTGGAGTGATCTTGCATTTGCCATATAATTTACCTGATGCTTAAAACACTATTCCCACTATTTATCATAGTTGCCTCTGTACACTGCATTAGTTAGTTTAACAGGCAGTATTTCAAGTCATAATTTTTGAGTGTGGGCGTTTGTGAGATATGCTGCTCAATCCTTTTTATCTCGGGACTTCATGGCTGCCGGAAAGGGGTGGTGGGAAGTGGTGGTGCTGCACGAGGAAGATAAAAGAAAATGTATAAAAACTACTTTGCACAATTTATAAAGTTTCTATGAATATTTTGGGAAATATTTTGTCTTTCTTATTTTATTATTAGGTGTATTTGGATTTTTATTTAATTATTTTGAGGCCTAATCAACACAAGTTAAGGGAAGGTACTTTTTCATGGCCACGTCAAGCAAGCTAGTGGTCGCCGGGTTAAGAGGTATCCTGCTCACAGCAGCAGACTAGTACATTTACATATTCTAATGAGAGAAATGAGGAGGAACTATGGCACTGATTCTTCTGCTCATGAGAGACTTTATCTCCCCGAACCCCAGAGTGCACCTCAACATATGGAGACCTGTAATCAGGGCAACTGTAGGGCACCTGTAGCTCAAAGTAAGAACATGGTGCCGCTGCGCACTTTCATATCTATTCATGTAGTTTAAGTAACATAGTATTTTAGAGTGTTATTTTGATCTTGTGTTCTTTGTGAATTGGATGTGGAGAACTGTTCAATAACATTTAAATAGAATAATAATATATTTTATTTGTTGTTGTTTGGGTAAAAAGAGTTTGGCGCTAATAGAGTCACATGTGACATAAACACAGTGACTCAGGTTCATGCCAGCTGACCAAATCTACGTTGTCATAGTGTTTCTGGGAAATTTAAATATTATCTCATATATTCACCTGATAACTGATGCTGTCTGTGTGTTACAGACGCTGGTTGCGTGCACTGAAACGTATATGACAATAAAGTAGTGAATCTCAATCTATTTACTTATTTATTTTTATTGTATTTGGACTGGCGACCTGTCCAGGGTGCACCCCGCCTCTCACCTATAGACAGCTGGAGATGGCACCAGCACCCCTCGCGACCCCAGCTGGGATAAAGCGTGACGGAAAATGAATGGATAGATGGATTTTTATTGTATTTTAAATAGGCCTTTAGGCTCATAGGTCTTTTGTTAAATAAAAAAAACAAACAAAAAAAAAACAGCACCAGCTGTTCAAAATGACTTCCAGCGGCCCTGCGCTACTTAGTCTCTGCTGCCATTGACCCATTAGTGAGAAAACACGGATGAATTCAGTATCTCTAATCTTCCTACCTCAAAGACATAACACCTTTAAACAAAAGACAAAAAAATGGCCACAGATACATTTTTCATAAGCAGATGCAAATGTACACACTTTCATATTTTTTGGTCCGTTTGTAAATAAGAGAATCTACCATTCACTGCATGTGTGAAACTTGGGGGCGGGTTCTAGTTCTTTTATTAAAATTAAAGAAACAGGCTGATGGTTTCCAAAGTCAGTAAAAACTTTAATGTGCTAAGGGAAAAGTAAGTTCCAGTATTATGTTAGGAAATTTCTGGAACTTTGCTTTCTATGATGAACTGGACAGTTTATTTTCTTTGAACATTAATTTGATTACTTATTTTATAAGTGAACAGCTAAATGGTAAATGGCATGTACTTATATAAGCGCCTTTATTCAAGTTAGGAGACTTGATCAAGCGCTTTACACTACAATCATTTACCCATTCACACACACACCTCACACGCTGATAGTGGCAAGCTACATTGTAGCCACAGCTGCCCTGGGGCTCACTGACAGAAGCGGGGCTGCCCGTACACTGGTGCCACCGGGCCCTCTGACCACCATCAGTAGACAATGCAGGTGAAGTGTCTTGCCCAAGGACACAACGACAATGAAAGTGGGAGTTGGGGCTTGAACCGTCAACCCTTCCGATTTCAGGAAAACTCCTACATCCAACGCCACTGTTGCCCACAAAGCTACAAAGCTCTCTGTCAAACCAACATTTTTTAAACCTCCCTCACACCTTTAAAAGGATTAAAGGAGGCTATTGGCTTTCTTTACAGAATGTTTGTAGGATTGGTTTGTATAAAAAAATACACAGGTTTTTTCTCATCTAACTTTGTATCTGTTACAGGGAAAAATAAATCAAAAGATAAAAAAAAATAAAAATTTGTGATATTTCGAAAAGAAAAAATAGTGACCAGCATAGTGACCCCCCCAAAAAATGTGCTGCAGCGACCGCCCAGACAGAGCTCAGGAAAAGTGGACTGTTATAACTCAATATAAAACATTTGCTTCAGAAAGGCGTATGAGTTTTTATCAGGTCTTAGATCAGGTGCAGAAGGGGTCATGTTATCATTATTCATTTTATTTTTTAGTCTTTACTGCAAAGTCGTACATTAATGAACCCAATGGAGCACAGTCCTGTTGTCATTGCACCATTTACTGCACCAGTGACAGGCCGCACCTCTGCTTTAATGATTTGTAAAGATGGGTTTTGCTTTTGGCAATCTGTGACTGTTTTTGTAGCAGCCTGAACAGAATAATGTCTGGCCTTCTAAGTAAAAATAGGTTAATGAAAGGCTGTTGGAGCTTTTGTGTAGACGTGTTCTTTTGTTGCGGACATGCCTTGTGTTTAGAAGAATGTCGACTGAACTACCGCTGGCTTTCCTATGTCCCATCAATTCAAACAATAAAAGAATGTTAATACTAGTGGAAGATCCAGTGAAGATAAAGGGTGTGACAGATTTCTGTCAACAGATTTTAAGCAACAAAGAAGTGGCAGACAGAAATACTGGTTTGATGTAGACAGAGGTTTTGACAGGTCAGAGTTGCAAAGTCATGATGACAATCTCTAAGTGCTTTAAGCTGTTGATGCAAGGCCAGATGAACACCTACATTAGGAAGATATGACAATCAAGTGAGATTACAAATATAAGAAGTTAAGGGATGTGTTTTGACTAAGGTAGATTTTTATTTTGTATTCTATCATCACCTTCTGTCTTATTTCCTGCTTGCATTTCTTTAATATTTGAATGAATTTGTTCCAGATTCAAATTTGTAAGAGGAAGGCATAATTTGAGCTGTTTCTGTAACTCTGTTGAATATGAATCAAAATGTGCCTCCCAAAAGGTAAGAAACCAGGTTATTGTTATGGTTATGAAAAGCCCATAAAGTACAACCAAACAGATACTAATACTTTTACTCTAATTGTGCTGACTCGTCTCCCAGTTGCCCTCTTTCAGCTCTATTGGAGAAGCCAGCAGAAGGACACTGAATTCTGAAGACCATGAGGAATGTCAGAACCATTTCTTTCACAGCCATTAGTGAGTGTAGGAATGTAGACCAACCAGCTCATCTCTATATGCACCTCAATGGACCGGTCTGTTGATCTTTTACTGTTTATGTATTTATATCTGATTTAACTGAAAAAAAATTATTTAGTCACCTTGTGGACACCTATTGCATAACTTAGTAAAATACCTTTTTTGTGTTTATCATATAACAAAGTCCATGTGTCAGATGCCCCCAAACAACAATTAAAATTTATTGACCACATTTAAGATATAGAGAATATCCTGGCAGCGAATCTTACTGTTACCACCAGATAACAACTAAAACAAAGAAAAAAGTTCAGACTACTTTCAACTTTCCCACTCATTAACAACATAACAGGTTTCATCATGTTTTTCTTTCACAATGTTTGCATCATGAGTTGATGTGTTGCGCTGGCATCATGTGTTTACTGTCACAAATTTGCTGACACCTCTGATTGGAGCATGTCCCACTGAGACAGCAGTTTACTGTTTATGTATTTATATCTGATTAAACTGAAAACTGAAAAAAAATGATTTAGATAAAAAAAAAACTCTAAATAATGTCACAGATTCTGCATCACACTGATAACACAAAAACCCAAATACTACACATTGCACAATAAATATTTAATGCCCTTGACTTCCATATCAATGTGTTTTCTGAATCATGTTTTTTTTTATCCCACACTGTTTACATTTGATGACTGCTGCGCTTTAAGAACTAGAAATGTCATGAAAGCTGTACAAAATAAAATTTCACCATGTATACACTCTGTGTATACAAAATGATGAGGTTATCTACGTCATCTTTTTTGTATATGTACTTGAATATTACTGCCCCTTTAAGACCTGAGATCAGCTCATATAATCTGTTTTTTGTGGCTCATTTCCTTTGTTGGGGTCTCCAATGGAAAACAATTTTGTATTTCATTATAATATTTTACCATTTCCAATATTTGCCTAAGGGCTGCTCAGTGGCGCAGTCTTCCAGAATCTTCTTGCTGCCTTGCAGCAAGAAGATTCTGGGTTGGATTCCTGGCCCGGGGTCTTTCTGCATGGAGTTTGCATGTACTCTGGCTTGTGGGTACTCCGGCTTCCTCCAACAGTCCAAAAACATGACTGTTTGGTTATTTGGCTTCCTAGAACCTCCTTAGGTATGAGTGTGTGTGTGTGAATGGTTGTTTGTCCTGTTTGTCTCTGTGTTGCCCTGACTGGCGACCTGTCCAGGGTGGACCCTGCCTCTCGCCCATTGACTGCTGGAGATAGACACCAGCACCCCTCACGACCCCAATTGGGAGAGGTGTGTCAGATAATGGATGGATGAATATTTGCCTAGAACAATTTAACAAAAAAGAAACAGATAAAATTCAAAATAAGAACACACCCCTTAAAATGGTTTGCTTATTCGTTTTTAGATGAACTTTGTGTATTTATTGTTGTTTTTCAGTTCAGAGAGTTACTGTTATGTTTCAGTTGTGATCTCACCATTCTACTGAGATAGCAAAGCACAATGATTGGAGCCCAATGGCCCCTAATCTTGGAGACATCTTCCACATTTAGACGTGTTTATTTTTACGTAATTCTTTTCATATGGATATGTACAGCGTTTTTAGGTGTCTCGGCATTTTAACTGGCTTTAACCTGTCACGAGCAAGCACCAAAGCAAAAACTTTTCAACGATCTGAAAAATACAGCTTTCAACTTTCACTTTTCACCAAATGTAGACGTTTGGATGTAAATCAGTGGGATACCTGGAAGATGGCCTATTGTATATTCCTAAGGAGACTAATAAGAGTTTCAGTAGTTTCCTCTCTCCTCTTTAAGATTTCAACTTCCTTAGCAGGTAGGTCCTGCTCTGTCCCTTCAACCCAAACACTTAATAGGGTCATCTATCTCACTTTCAGTTCCTGAATGTTCATTTGTGTCTTTGTGGTAGTCAATCAGGAGTTTTGGCAACTTCAGGGGACTTCATGCAGTACTTTCACAAAATTCATGCAATTTATGAAACTACATTATTGTAACCTTTTTTTTCTGAACTGTTTCCACCAACTATCAATATCTGCTTGTCACTGTTTGCCAGTTCCATTTGGTCCATCTGTATCTGGAAGTCCCACAGGATCTTGGCTTGATCATTCTCTACCATCTTTTGAGGTATTTCCCATTTTGACCTTTGGGTTTCCAGCCCATACTCAGATGTTCTTGTACACTATTTCAGCAACTTGGTTGTGGTGCTCCATGTGAGCTTTCCTGGCCAGAATCTTACGCCCCTGCAGCGCTATAGCGCTGGATTGTCCAAGCCTCGCTTGCCAAGTCTAACCCGGGGTCTATATCTAATCTAACTTCTAATCTAATCTAATCCAATCTAATCTAATCTAATCTATCTATCTATCTATCTACCTATCTATTCATCTTATCTATCTATCTATCTATCTATCTATCTATCTATGTATGTAGTGTATGTATGTACGTACGTCCTATCTATCTATCTACCATTCATCTATTCATCTATCTATCTATCTATCTATCTATCTAATCATCTATCACACGTAATGATGCTAGTTACGCCGAAGCTAGTTGCCGTCAACAGTGCTTATTAACCAAAACGAGCTGTTATCTGTGGTAGGCCACAGCTCACGCCCCTCACAACATGGCTAGCATAGACACCAACAAAGATAGCTCTTCAGTTAGCCTTCTCAACCCGCTTAACACTTCCGGTCTTGGAACCGCTGCTCTCCCAGCTCCCCCCCCACGCGAACCAACAGGCCTATCGCATGAGAGCAGGAGCCAGCAGAGTCAGGCAAAGGAAACACATAAGGAAGGGAACAGAAAACACATAACCATATGGACCCCAATAAAACAAAACACAGAATCATTACACTACCCCCCCACTACAGAGTTCCTCGCCCACGAGGGAACAAACAAAATCATCGAACCGTCTTGGGGCCCTTCTAGCCCGCCGTACGGCGGCCCCCCTAGCGATGTTTCAGACTGTACCGCAGGGACGTCACTCGGCAGCAGCTGTGTGGCTTCTTTGGAGGCTGGTGGCGATACTGCCGCCCCCAACTGATGGTTTCCCAGGGCCTGTGGAGCAGCCCCGCTTCGGTAGGGGGCCAGTCTGTCTCTGTGCAGCGCTAGTTTCCTCCCGTTCAGGGACATCTGCACCCTGTAGACGACCTCCCCCAGACGCTCCAACACCCGGCAGGGACCAACCCACTTACTGTCCAACTTTGGGCAGCGGCCCTTCTTCCTCTGGGGGTTGTAAACCCAGACCAGTTCCCCTGGGTTAAAGTGTCGGCCCTTCGCCCTCACATCATAGTTCCTTTTTTGACGCACACCAGCTTCCTCCTGCTGCCTCCGAGCGAACGCGTGTGCCGTCTCCAACCTGTCCTGGATCTTTCTAGCATACTCAGGACCAGCTGGAGCAGCAGGCGCATCCGGGGGGCGCCCGAAAGATAGGTCAGCTGGCGTGCGCAGCTCCCTCCCCAACATGAGGAGCGATGGTGTGCAGGCTGTGGAGTCCTGCACAGCTGAGCGGCATGCCATCAGCACCAGTGGGAGGTGCTCGTCCCAGTCCCGCTGATGCTCCGCTGTGAGAATGGCCAGCTGCTGTCCCAAGGTGCGGTGGAGTCTTTCCACCAGGCCGTCACTCTGGGGACGTAGTGGTGTCGTCCTTGTTTTCTGAATGCCAAGACGGCTGCACATGACAGAAAACACCCGTGACTCAAAATTTCTGCCCTGGTCACTGTGAATAATGTCCGGTACCCCAAACCTGCTAATCAACCCTCCTACCAAGGCATCTGCCACTGTCTCTGCTTCCTGGTCGGGGATGGCATAGGCCTCTGGCCATTTTGTAAAATAGTCAATAGCCGACAGAACATAGCGGTTTCCTTTGTCAGAGCGTGGTAGTGGGCCCATGACGTCCACCGCCACCCTCTCCATAGGGGCCCCTACTACGAACTGTTGCAGCTGGGCATGTGACTGGCCTGGAGGTCCCTTCCGGGCTGTGCAGGGGTCACAGTGACGACAGAAGTCCTCTACATCCCTCCTGCACCGACCCCAGTAAAAACCCTGCCGGAGGCGGCGGAGAGTCTTTGTGACCCCAAAATGTCCAGACCCTGCGGTTCCGTGCATCGCTTGCAGGACAACCTCCTGCAGGCCTTTGGGGACTACGATCTGCCATCTCTCCTCTCCTGTGGCAGGCTCCTTCCATGCCCTCTGCAGCACCCCCTCCTCCAGGCGCAGCACCTCAAACTTGGACCACAGGCCTTTGGTTGCTAGCGAAAGCCCGGCAACCTCCTCCCATGGCGGCTTTACCTGTCTCTCCGACCCCAACAGCAACAGGCAATCCAGTGCATCATCTTGTAAGCAGAGAGCTAGCTGCAAAGCTTTATGCTCTAATGTCCATCTTCCTGCCTGAGCCAGCAGTTCAAACTGCGCATGGAAGGCCTCCCAGTTCGACCTACCGGTGTACTTGGGCGTTTTCAGCGGTACAGCAATGTTATGTTCGCCGCCGTCGTTATTTCCGCCGCCCCCGCCATAATATCCGGCGTAGTCTTCCGCCGGTGCCGACAGCGTTGCAGGCCGCGGTTTCCCGCCGGCAGCCAGGCCCGCTTCAGCAGCCATCCCGACTGTGAAACCACGCAGAGAAGCTCTTGCTCTATCCAGCCTTTGCAGCTCCGCGTTCCAAGCCTCACCTTCTTCTTCCCCTTCTGTCTTGAGTCCAATGTTGGAAAACGCGCCGTCCATGACGCTAACGTAGCGGCTAACGGTGCTAGCGCGCAGAAACAACTCACAGTCCCGTAGTTCCGGTCACGTATGGTTTACTTCTGACACCAGTGTAATGATGCCAGTTACGCCGAGCTATTGCCGTCAACAGGTTTATTAAGCAAAACGAGCTGTTATTTCTGAGGCCACAGCTCACGCCCCTCACAACATGGCTAGCATAGACACCAACAAAGATAGCTCTTCAGTTAGCCTTCTCAACCCGCTTAACACTTCCGGTCTTGGAACCGCTGCTCTCCCAGCTCCCCCCCCACGCGAACCAACAGGCCTATCGCATGAGAGCAGGAGCCAGCAGAGTCAGGCAAAGGAAACACATAAGGAAGGGAACAGAAAACACATAACCATATGGACCCCAATAAAACAAAACACAGAATCATTACACTACATCCTTGTGGACGCCTTTTGCATAACTTAGAAAAAACCTTTTTTTGTTTATCTTATAAGAGAGATGCCCCCAACAACATTTAAGATTAATTTACCACATTTAAGAAATAAAGAATATCCTGGTCGCGAATCTTACTGTTACCACCAGATAACAAGTAAAACAAAGAACAAAGTTCAGACTAATTTCAACTTTCCCACTCATTAACAACATAACAGGTTTCATCATGTTTTTCTTTCACAATGTTTGCATCATGAGTTGATGTGTTGCGCTGGCATCATGTGTTTACTGTCACAAATTTGCTGACACCTCTGATTGGAGCATTTCCCACTGAGACAGCAGTTTGCAGCTGTCTGACACCAAAACAAAGGAAGGTGTGAATTCAGGACAAATGAGGGATATTCATCAGAGAGCCATTAACCACATGTATGTTTGTTTGTAAAGCATCTAATTATACGGTTCCCCTGAGCCAGATCTATATACCTGAACTTTGTATGTGTATTTGTGGTAATGCGTGAATAGAGTTGACTTTCTTAGTATAACAACCCAACTCTAGCAAAACTTTCACAATATGTAAAATGTAATCCTATTTCAATGCTTTTTCATCTTTATTTAAGTTATTTTCTATTAAACTGCCCCTCTTTAAATTGAGTAAATTTTTGATACTTTGGACTTTTACTAAATAAAATGTCTATATGTTAAACATTATCCTGTATATGGACAAAACAAGAATATACAATTTACTGCTATTTTTTTTTATGTCAGAGCAAGTTTAATGCTTGCTTTTTAAAATAGATTTCTTATTTATTTTTTTTTACTCTGACTACATTTTTAAATATTATGGACAATTAAGAAACAACAGACAAGGCAAAAGTTCCTGCTAGTAGAAATAGCAAATCAGCCTGAGCTAAAGGTTAAAAGATCAGTGGGATACATTGACTCAGTCATAATCATATTATTGCAAAAGAAAAAATGAAAAGAAAATCTTTTTGCATTTTAACCACAAACTTCACTATTTTAATGGCTTTGTGGATAGGTAATAAGAAAAACGCTGTTTTAAAAAAAGTAATGAGACGTTCTGTTGAAGCCATATTGGTGACATCCCAACCCTGTGGAAGCAGGTTGAAACTATGGGCTTACAGCACAAATAACTAAAAATAACTAAAATAACTAAAATAAATAAATACTCTAAAGAAAAAGACCGGTTCACCTTCCAGCAGGTCAGTCATGCTTATATCCAGAGTGGAACCATTGTGCTTAATTTCAGATGTGACATAATAAAATGCATTATTATCTAGTTTAGTTTGCTGGGTTAGAGGGTTCACAATAGAGCTGGGTTTTGCACTGTTGCTTTGAAGCAAGAAATCTCTTGGTTAAAGAAACAAAATCTTTTTGAATATAGCTCCCCTGATCTCTTCTCTCTTTTTTGAATCTCAAGAGTGTTATGTGAATCTAAAAAAACTGCTATTGATAAAAAATCCCAACAAACATTGGGGAAAATTGCAAAACTGAAATCTACACAGTGGTCCAACCACAACGTTCCCATAGCAACAATCTTAAAACAAAGAAAAGTCAACAGTGATCACTGGTTCAAATTGTGTAGAAGAGAGATGCCATATCCTGGAAACCAACCAGTTATCCATGGAACGGGCCTTGACCAATGCAGCATTAGATTCTCTGATGAATGATGGTAAATGTTTCAAACCATCTTATTTGCTACTGATCACATTGGTTTCAAGTATTTTTTTTTCTGTTAATTGAATTGTTAATACATGTTGTAATTGTAATAGCTTATGTACTTTAGTTCAATAACACCTCTTATTTCAACAAAGGCAGAGGCTTTAATGCATCTAATGCCAAGTGCAGAAGCAGTATGCTGTCCTTCATAATACACAAGTAAGAAGTTTATATCAACTTCTGAGCAATGGGCGAAATGGGATGATTACAAAAATGATTACTTTGTTCTACGATCATGGACGCAGGAAGTGGGGCTGCTTGGGGGGTTTGGGGGGATGCAGCACCCCCTAGTGGCGAGAGGGAGATTAAAATAAATGTATTAAAAATACTTTGAACATTGAATATTATCAATATTATGAATATTTTTTGAAATGATTATAACTTTTTTATTTTACTATTACGTATATTTCAATTTTTATTTAATTATTTTGATGCATAATAATCACAAGTTCAAGGAAGTTACGCTGTCATGGCAACGTCAAGCAAGTTAGTGGTCCGAGCAAAGAGGTATCCTGCTCACGGCAGCAGACTACAAAATGTACATAGTCTAATGACAAAAACAAGGATCAAATATGGCACAGAAACGCATTTCGGTTTATAAGAAACTTTATCTCCACGCACCCCAGAGCGCACCTCAACATTTGGACACGGGTAACCAGGCAGAGCATCCTGCCTGTGGCTCAAAGTAAGAGCACGGTGCCCCCGTGCAATTTCATATCTATTTGTGCAGTTTAACGTAACTGAAAAAAAAGCTGAACGTTGAAAAATAAAAAATAAGTTGTAAATAATATCAAAGTCACTGCATCAAACTGACCATATCAGTGCAAAATGGAAAATTGATGAGAGCTGTATAAGACAAAATGTTGTTTTGTACGCACCCTGAGTATACAAAATGACAATTAAGTTTGTCTATGTTATGTCTAAGTCTAAGTTATAGTATTTTAGACTGTTATTTTGAGCTTTGGTTCTTTATGTAATGGATGTGGAGAACTGTTCAATAATATTTAAATAGTTTAATATAATTATGACATAAACACAGTGACTCAGGTTCATGCCAGCTGACCAAATCTTAGTTGTTATAGTGTTATTATGAAGTTTAATTATATAGCGCATATATTCACCTGCGAACTGATGATGTCTTTGTTACAGCCCCTGGTTGGATGCTCTGTATAGCGCAATAAAGTAGCGAATCTCAATCTATTTACTTATTTATTTTTATTGTGTTTTAATTAAATTTAAAATTTAAAAGGGCTCATAGGTCTTTTGTCCAAAAAAACATAAATTTTCACAACAGCCCCTGTTTGAATTACTTCCAGGAGCCCTGACTTTGCCAGTTTATTCAACATGGACCATCAAGTTGACTGGTGAGATACTGCAAAGTCCGGATTCCTTACACTTCAAGCACGTATAACAGATGTCTCAGTCTACTTTAAAAGATTTCTCATGCACTGCATAGTGAGTTCAGAACTCTCCCATCAGGGCAGATATATGCTGTCAAAATGCAAAAACAAAGCATTTGAGGTAACTATGTTGTTAATTTTTTATTTTTTTTTTGTTCATGACTAAAGGGATACACGCCTGTTGAGGTAGTTTAAAGTGTATTTTTTGTACAAAACTAATGGATAAATGGGTAACTATAGGTATGCTGGTCTGACCGGGTATGCTCATCTGACAGAACACCGGTTCTAGGAGACTGTCCAAGCCTATAACAGCAAAAAAACATGTAATGAGCTGATCAGAAAATAACAAAACTTAAGTTGCTGTTGGTTTTTAAACCCATATTAAAGTTTGTAAAAACTTTAATAATGCTCATATGTATAGTTTGCAGGTGGTCAGCATGCTCTCACCATCAGCTTCTTCTGATTGGCTTTTAAAATACAGAAAATACATGGATTGATAATAAATAAATAAAAGCCAAAATTGTTCTGCAAAAAACAATTTTGCCAGAGTTGATAGGTAAACTCCAGTTTAGGGAATGATAAGGTTTCCAGAGGTGCTTAGAGCTGTCTTTCACCTGATTGTTGGGATCTGGAGGTCTGTCCACTTTTCTCCACCAGAGGGCGTTCTAGGTCTCCTGGGCTGATTGCACCACCTGTTGCTCGTTTGCTCATCAGGAGACCAGTATATAAGGAGGCAGAGGACATCACTCCAGCGCCAGAGTGTTTTGCCAGTTATAGTTAGCAAGCCTGAGCCAACCTGCCTGTCTGAATCTCTGACTCCCAGAAAACCTGAACCTGAACCTAATCTGTTTTGTCTTCTCTGCTTCCCAGGTTGAACCTGCCTGAAACCCAGAAACCCAGAAGAGTTTCTCTGTTGGAAATCTGTCTGTCTGATCCCTGTAAAAGCCTGGAAAATCAAACCTGTCAAAGACCTGCATGCCCGCTCTCCGAAGAATCTGAAAGGGAAACTCAAACCTGTGATCTGCAAGTTCTAAAACCAAGCTCTGCCTCCACCAAGCCCTCAGCCTGCCGACAGCCTCTGGACCCTCCTGGTTCCCCCCCCCTCAGCAGCTCTGCTCAAACCTCAGAACAGGTACAGACCTGCACTCTCACATCCTGCAAAGTACCTGGATATCTGCTAACCCCTCTGTCCCCCTCTGCAGTGAACCCAGTCGTGACCAGTCCTGGATCTGATTACCCCTTGGATCAGTTCTTTATCTTTCAGTGTTTATTCAATAAACCTTTGAACTTTTCTCCTGTGTCCGTGTGTTCTGCATGTGGGTTAGGAACCTTAAACCAAACATGACACTGATAGCCTAGCTGGAGGCTAGCTGTGTCCTCTGTGAGGCCTCATAGTTAATCAAAACTATATATTTGCAGTTTTCTGGTTCTAAGCTACAGGCCTTGCTTAACCTTTAACAGAGTTTAAAGAATGTGATCCATCAGATTAACAGGGACAGGCCAGGAGACCACCTTTTAATGTATTTTCCTCTTTTATAGGGTGACCATTTCTACTGCAACAAAAAGGACAACATTATTCGACATATCAATAAATTACTAAGTGTTCATAGCAATCTGGTATACTCCCATTTTAGTACATTATTCGACATATCAATAAATTACTAAGTGTTCATAGCAATCTGGTATACTCCCATTTTAGTACAAATTTGAGGGGGTTTAAAGACAATGCTTTCATATATAAATGAAGAGTCAAAAAGTATAGTTTCACATTATTTGTATTTATTCAAGACATTATGGTGTTAAAGTGACCACTGAGATGAATCTTTTAAATGCAGACTGCCACAGAGCATAAAATGTGTGGACTTAAATGTAAAAAAACGGATCATTTAACATGTAAAATACATACAGTGTAAAAAAGCCCAACCTTTTATGTAAACAACAGAAGAGATTGTAAAAAAAAAAAAAAAAAAAAAAAAACACAATTCCAACTGTTTAAAAAGTATAGATTTTATAAAGTGCTTCAGTCTTTTGGGAAGTGTGTGTGTGCAGCTTTAGGCAAACTCCACATTCACCCTCTGTAGCTGCACTTAGGATCAACAGTCCCTGTAATCATGGCTTCCAAATTCCCACTGCTCCTGGGCCTTTTTATATCCTGCAGAGACAAATAACATAAGAACAATAAAGTTATCAACCTTCTGAAATCTTTATTGTTTTCAACCTAGTGGACAAAAATATTTCATATAGCCCATCAGTAAAATCATAAGATTTGTGTATTCACCAAAATAGTTAATTGTCTTTAAGGTCATATTCAGAATTCAAACTTCTTAAAGTGCTTTAAATATGAAATTATTACATACTGTTCAATAAAGTGTTTTTAATTAAGAGTGATTTTCATTTAAATGTGCTTTACTGGAGGCACCTTATGTTTGTCAAAGAACACTACTGCCACCTACTGGTTTGTAACGTGACGGTGCGGTACTCGGCTGTTGATCAAGTCCCAGTGCTGTATCTGGCGTTTGTCTACAACGCGCTATTATCCAAGTCATCTTGAAAACATTCTTCTTCCAAATGTTGGCTGGCATATTACGCGTGTTTTTTCTCTGGCCAGAAGTTGATGGCAAATCCTCCCTCTTCAAGTTGGCAATCCAATGATGAACTCATCCGTGGAGGATCAGGAATCAGAAAGGTGAAATTTCTTTTGCACTTTTCCCCGATGTATTCCAACATCCAGCTACCATACACGTGGGCATTGTCAGCTTCACCACCATAGCTCTGGTGAATTTTCAATGGTGAAGTCCTCTGGAAATCTTCAATAATTGTTTGTTGATTGCAGATGTGTCTCGTGGTTCCCATTGATTTGAGCTTGTAAAGCGGGGAGAATAGGCGCTAGGCTCACCGCAAGACCGTGGACGTCATCGCCTGGAAGATGGCAGGAGGGAGGAGTTACTATATTTGGGCAAAAATGGCTGCTCCCAGATTCAGTGATCGCGGCGAAAATTATTATTGTTTTTATTTTTACTGATTAACACTAAATTAATTAAATCACTGTGAATGTATAAGTTTAATGTCTAGATAATGATCCACTGATTATTCCTCGCTGACCAGAATTTTCCTTTAATACTTCTTTTCTCTTCTGTATGCATCAATTTTTTTTGTTTCTCTGCGTAGGGATAACTGAAATTGACACTTGCAACTTAGCTTTGACACTGTCCATATCTAGATGAATCCTCCTGGTTCTTCATGCAGTGGTCATCATTGAAAACACATTTCTGGTGAACTTAAGGAACCTTCAACCATGATATATTCCTCATACAGTCCATCCATAACAGTGTCCAGATTGCAGCCTTGAACTGGAAAAAATGTAAATCTAGATAAGTCATTTTTTCTTAAAATAAGTGCATTTGTTCTTGGACTGAGGAGGAAAAAGAAACATTTTGCCAATAGAACAAGACATATTATCTAAAAACCCTATTATAAGAGTAAAATTATTAAATTTTTTTTTCATTCTATGATTGGATATTGTGCATCAGCCATGCAAACATGGAAAAAAAAATCTGCTCTTCAAGCGCCTTGCCTCATAAAGGACGACAAATGTGTACAATGGGATGCTGCGCTGGAGATTGGACAGTACAATGAAAATCTGGTTAACCTATTGTTACATGATGTTGACTGGCTGTTCAGATGTTTCTCTCCCAACATGACCCTCCACTGGATTAATGCGAAAAGAGAGTTGGAGATGGAATTATGAAGGCTTTTTTGGAAGCTAAATCAAAGGTCTCAGCTTGTCCTTAAAGCTTCTTTCTTGTGGAGACTTCGCTTACAAAGCAAACCTGCGTCCTGTTCCAATGTTCAAAAATTATATGACTGTCAGGGGCCGATTTAGGAAATTTTGGGCCTTAGGCAAATATACGCATGTAGCCCTCTGAATTGAGAAGACAACACATAACACAGACTCAGATACAGATAGAGAAATATTAATAGAATAGACATACATTATTTGTTCTAGGCTTTGTCCCTCTCTTCTTGTCCCTTTTCTTGTTGTTTTAATCTCTATTTACTTTCTACTCAGCTGACTTTTCATGCTGTCGTCACAAGCAAATGAAAAATTTTTTCCAAGCACTAAGCTCACTTAGCTGATTGCTCCTTCCTGTGTGTTTCAAAAAGGCCAAAGTAAATAACCCAGTCCTTCTTTTCACTGTAGACAAGCCATGATCTGCTTCTCTGTTCTCCATTTTTTTCATTTGGATGAAATAATAGCTGCATGAATCATGACAGCAGACAAGATAGAGGAGAGCAGGGGAGGCGGGGTTACCAATCTACTTGCTCTGGAGAGCAGAGGTTTTCGCTGATTTTATGTATTGTCTCCAAAGTCTCCAGTATGAGACACATTTAATATTATAAGCATTCTGATGGCATTTTAGCTAAAGCACAAAAAAGGAATAGTTCTATTAACTATACATGTAAAGAGAGTGGTATGAGGCCCCCATGAACTTGGGCCCTAGGCAACTGCCTAGTATTGCATAATGGTAAATCAGAGGCGGGAGTCCTGGACCCAAAGCATCATACAAGCTCCCTGGTAAAAGCCTTCTAGAATAGCCGTTTTCAAACAAAATCACCTAGGAAGATTGAGTGCCAGCCTTTACAAATGACAGTGTGATATTGTTGTGGTGTCATGATGAGTGTGTGGGAACCACCAATACCTCGTTGACACTCATTCCACCAAACAGATTAGTTCCAAAACCATTGTCGCTGCAGCTGCACAAAACTGGCACACAGCTGAATCAGACTCCAAAATGGTAAAAAAAAAAAACTCTATACTTTGCCAGTGATTCAATTTAGTTTATATAACAGTGCAGTAACTTTTTTTTTCTTTTATAGAGAAAAACATATTTATGGAGTTGTTTCTTCTTCCATATTTGGAGTCAGTTTGTTGCAATAATACATGAACCCATTAAAACTAGACAATGCTGGTCCTAAGCAGGAACAGGAGGGGGCATTGCTGCCTCAAATTAAATCTGCCAGGAAATTTCCCATTTATATGCACTCTACTTGGTGTCAGTATTCTGCCAAAAGTCCACACTTGTAATCAATACTCATATGAGTATTTTTTTTTAATAACACACGCATGTAAACTATCCATGAAAGTTCTATGAGTGCAGATTTAATACTAGGAGTCCTCAAATATATCCAATCCAATCCATTTTAATTGTTAAAAACTTATAAAACAACCAAAGCTGACAAAAGCTGCTGTATGAAAAAAAAAAAACAAAACAAAAAAAAACAGTACACATAAAAACAAAACAGCTAATGGTAAAAGAATATATCACAACCATGAATGCATGCTCCTTCTCTACACTAGTGGTCTGCTTTTTATGTGACTATAGATTCTATCCTACTCACATGTGGAGCTTTTTCTATATCACTTTAAGGGTATTACCCACTGGACAAAGCAACTTGTCTGACTATTTTTCACAAAATCCTGCTTCTTGAGGCTATGATCTCCTTCCAGCTTGCAACTTCAGGCTAACCCCTTCTCTTCAACAGTTGGAAGTTGGTAAGCAAAATTATCATTAAATATAACATGGTCTGGAGGATTACTGGATTCTGAATTGCTATACTGTTTCTAGTTAAAACAGCTGCTTCTAATGTTATCACCCCATTACATGCCTGTTATTAGTGATTAGTAGTCCCATAGCATGGCTTCAGATTGTGCCTTGCCTCCTACTACAGTAGCAGTCCGTTTTCAAAATGGCCCTTCCCAGTCAAACAGCAGCTGAATGGCAGCCCACTTCCCCAGCTACAACTTCCGGCCACTGACCTTCTCCTTGGCAGGCATATTTTTTACTCTGACTCCATCCCTTTCACTGAATTACAGGGTCTGACCAGGGAGATAATGCTTCTCTTTAAGATCATAATGTCCACAAATCGTGACTCGACAGAAATAATATTTTAGTGTAAAGATTGATGTTTAAAAAGGAATTGTAGGGGACCAAGGACCGGCCAAGGACCAGCCAAGGGCCCATCAAGGAACGTTTTCATGGCTAATACTGTAACAGTCGGCTCAGCAGGCTGTTATTACTGATTTAATCCTAATCCTAACCCTAACGTAATTCCTTTTTTACCTGCAGTGTAAAAAAGTTAATCTGCATGTTGCTCATATCGAACAACCCCTCCCAAAGCACTTTATATTCTGTCAACTGAGTTGCTTTTAAACACCACATTAAATCCATGTAATTGAAAGGTGGGTAATTTACTCCAAGTAAAGTTTCAAAACCCATTTAAAAAAAAGAAGGTTGGTTGTATATAAAATAGATTAAAAAAGTATAAAGTAGTTAAATAGAAAGTGAAACTTTAGGTTTTAGATTTGGCCAAAGCGGCTGTTATCAGTGATAAGCCTCACATTATCAGCCATTAGAAACCTACTAGAAGGTAGAGTAGGCACAATCTGAGCCATTCAATAGGACTGACACATCCAATAATGGCCATTGAATAGTTGATTGCATCCAAAGCGTGTGGTTAAAGAGGGTTATAGGATGCCTACAAAAAAGATCCAGTCAAATAGCTCAGTTTTGCTACCTCAAATGTTAGCCAATGCATCACAACTCAAGACGTGGCATTTCCTGAACATCACAGGCAGGTTTTTTTTATTTTTCCTCTTGGTAACACCTTCAATGATTTCTCATGTATGTCATATATTGGGGCCATGTAGTAAATGGCAAATGGCCTGTACTTATATGTGCTTTTTCAAGTTAGGAGACTTGACCAAAGCGCTTTACACTACATTCAGTCATTCACCCATTCACGCACACACTCACACACTGATGGTGGCAAGCTACATTGGTAGCCACAGCTGCCCTGGGGCTCACTGACAGAAGCGAGGCTGCCATACACTGGCGCCACCGGGCCCTCTGAACTATTAGTACTCTATTAATCCATGTAACATGTTAAACATGTATGAAGTAAAGCTGCTCATAGGAATATTTATTAAGTGTGTACCTTTTCGTCAGAAACCCAACACCATACCGCAAAGGTCTGGAGTCAAGAGCTCCTGAACTTTACTAATGTTATTATAACAGAAACTAAGCTGCCACCACACTCCTAGAGGATAGTGATAGAAACAGTGCAACTAGTGCAGAGCAACACTATTTTAATGTAAACAGAATTTATTTAAACAATTACACTTCAAAGTTAAATTAATTCCCATAGACCAGCTACACATGAGATTAGAGACAATTACATCCCATATAATAGTTTATTTACTTAATTTAAACATGCTGCTTTATTCAATATAAAAATGCTAATAGAAAAACTGAAAAAATAAAAAACATTGTTACTCACACACAAAAATAGAGACACTCGCATAACTCAACTTTGATTGCTCTGGATCCGACAGAATGCTCTGGATCCGACATCCAGCAATGCTCTGGATCCGACATCCAGCAATAAAAATACAGAAATATTGTTTTAAACCAGAGGAATGACCAATTGCCCCCAGAAGGGACCATCACAACCAAAGCCGGTTGTTGGCCTGTAGAAATTAGCATACAAAAAACAACAGACAATTCAGTTTATTTATATCCAAATTGACACGGATCAAATGAATTAAATCATAGTGATAAAAACATGTTTTGCTAAAAATTACAGCTATTTCTAAGCAGTACTAGCTTTTGTGCCAGCAATAATTATCAGACCTGGAGGTGAGAGAAATACAGTAGGCAACAGCACTAGCATGAGGGATTGTTGGTGAATTAATAATATCAGACTATTGCCCAGGGCAAGCCCAAACCACTATTACAGGGTGACAGACTGGGAGCCCTAATGGCAGGACTCTAGTGACAGCCAACAGACATGGATTGACAGTAGAAACAAAAATCCCCAAGTCTTGCATGCAAGACTCTGAAATGTCTGTTTCTGGCTCTCTTATGAAATGAAAGACTTGGGCGGTCTTATCAAAGTGTGTATGATAAACCATTAAAAACAGCAGATGTAATTTAGATGTTGGTTTTCAGGTTAAATCTGGTTAGTCTGTCATAGGCTTAATTTAGTCCAAAAATATTTTTTGAAAATTGGGTTGTGTTTTGTCGGTCTGATTTTGTCCAACTGTAGCCCAATAATGGACATTTTGAAGATTACTGCTTTTCATTCTTCAATTAGATTTTGTTTGGACTTAAATCATTTCGTCTTTACAATGTTTTTTTAACCAATTTTTGCTCTGTTAGTACTAAGGTATGAATTGAGTTTAAGGTAGGTTGGTATGTTGGAAAAGTTGCATTTCATTCAAACATTGACAAGAAGAAAAGTAGAGAAAAGGTAACATTGAGTAGAAGCTTCTAGTTCTGAACATGACAGTTTTAAGAAAGAATTTGGCCATATAAGGAGATGAAAAAAACTCTATTACATCTCTACAGGTTAAATTAAACAGCTTACACATGAACACTTAGGAGGGGGTGGAGAAAATGTAACCGGATGACAAAAAACAAAAGGTTTTTAGAGTCAAGTGTCTTGTTGTTCCAATAGAGATGATGGAGGAAGATGAACTCTGCTTCCCGGAGTTCTTTAACTCCTCCTGCAGAAAGCTGAATCTTCCTCACATTGAAGTCATCCTCATGCACATTGTGCTTTACTCAATCTCTGTCATCACTGCATTTCTTAACTTGCTGGTCATCATCTCTATTTCACACTTCAGGTACCCAACTATGATTGTATTGCAGTTTTTTACTCTAGCCTTTTCATTTATTGCTAAATTATATAACATCTGAAAACCTAAAGGTATATTTCTGTCCATCCACAGGCAGCTGCATACTACCACCAACTTCCTCCTTCTCTCGCTGGCCACCTCAGACTTCTCTGTGGGCCTTATATTGTTATTTCAAATCGTTCTCATAGACGGCTGCTGGTTTCTTGGAGACATTATGTGTACTGTGTATCAATATTTAGCATATGTTATCACTTCTGCATCAATAGGAACAATGGTGCTCATATCTTTTGACCGATATGTAGCCATTTGTTACCCTCTCCATTACTCCACCAAAATCACACAAGGCAGAGTAAAGATTTGCATCTTCCTATGTTGGATCAGTTCTTGGCTATTTCAAAGTTTGATTTTGTTGGACAACCTCAAACAGCCAGGCAGGTATAACTCTTGTGTTGGAGAATGTGCCTTTGTCATTAGCCATATAGCAGGATATGTGGATCTTGTCTTTTCCTTTATTGTTCCAATTGGCGTTATTGTAGTTTTGTATCTCAGAGTGTTTGTGGTTGCCATATCTCAGTCTAGAGCCATGCGCTCCCACATTTCAGCTGCCCCTCTCCGTCCTTTAGTGGTTGCTAAAAAATCCCAAGTAAAGGCAGCAAAAACCCTTGGTCTTGTAGTGTTAGTTTTTTTGCTCTGTATGTGCCCATATTATTGTGTTGCTCTCTCAGGAGAAGATAGCTCTATGAGTGCTTCATCAGCTGCATTTGTCATATGTTTGTTCTTTTTTAACTCCTGCTTAAACCCCATAATCTATGCCTTTTTTTACCCCTGGTTTAGAAAATCAATTAAGCTCATATTTACCCTTCAGATATTCCAGCACGGCTCCTGTGACATCATTATGCAGTAGTCTGGTTGCTTAAGTTTACATTTTCAATGGAGGATATAAACTACAGCAAAGTAGAATAATTTTTTGTTCAAACATAGATGGGTTACCCTGTATCAGTCTTTGTATTGTAATCACTATACAACAGAATAAAGAAGCTGTATTTTGATCATATTTTCATTTAAAGAGCACTATTCACCATATCAAGCCCAACCTTACCGTAGCTACATTACTCTCATTTAAGTTTAAAAATGTGGGATGTTTTAGATTACACCCTCCTGTGTCAAGTTTTAGCAGGCCTAAAATGAAGTTATTTCAGGGCAGTCTCGATCACTAAATACACAACAGTTGTCAAATTTCAAAAATGGTTAAAAAGTAAAAAAAAATAAAAAATAAAAAAAAGCTCAGTGTGTTAAGATATATTTGATATATTAATGTGGCTGAAAGGTGTTTGTGGTTGATGAAATATGTTAACCCAATATGACTTTCAGCATCTTTGTAAGGTTGTATTTACACATTAGAAATGTCAGATTTCTCATGTTCCCTGAGTTTAATAAACATATAACATTAAATAGGCATAAGAGGTGGAGGTGAAGTATTTGCACTGTACAACCAAGTTTCTGTTAGATACATTTTTGCATTACATTGAAATGGTTTACCTGACATCCAGAAGGCATCTAGAATTATATTTTTCTGCTCTGTTGGCATTTATTTAAACTGAAAAGGTTGTGTTTGCCTGAACAAACGTTAGTTCAGTGCTGACAATATTTGCCTCCTAAATATTTATTTCGCTCTGTTTTTGCTTTGTGTCAGCCTTAAAAGTTTCAGATCATGAAATGTATTCTACTATTAGATAACTATAACCACAATAAATACACATTTTATTAAGAAAAATAAAATATCCAAAGCAACCTTATCTTTAAAGACAAAAGTGATTTTTTAAAATCCAATATGTCCTCTTTAGCTTTTTGAAATGACACCAGCAGTTTGGGTTAACTGGCAATCCCAGTCTTTCCGTCACCACAAGCTCTTGCTCTATTGCTGCAATGCTTTAATCCAGCCACTTAGACTTAGACAAACTTTATTGTCATCTTGTATACACAGCATGTAAACAAAACAGAAATTTGATGCATACAGCAACAGTGAATGAGCAGCTTACAGCAGCTTACAGCAGTGAAATGAAAATTACCATTTATAAAGCGCAGCACTGATAGAATAGAATAAAAAATCCTTTTATTGTCCCACAATAGGGAAATTCTGGTGTGAATGAAAACGGTGTAGTATAAAAGGAAACCAGTTCAAAGTCATGGTACAAAAGGCATTGATATTGAAAGGTTCAGTGCAGTGCAAAATACATAGATATGGTGCAAAATGCATTAGAACATTGAATTGTGTTCTACTTGAAGGGATTGTGAAAAAAAAATCAAGCATGTTTCTATTGCAAATATGGTTTTCAAGTGTGATACAGAGTTTCAACATTTCACTATTGTGATGGTCGCGGGGAAAAAGCTGTTGCAGAACCCAGAACTGTTTAAGGGTGATCCTGATCAATGACAGGCTTTCCTCAGCCAATGAGAAATTAATTTTGAGCTTCAGCCTTCTGCGTATCCTGCATATCCTACTGATAGTAGGACTAAAGCCGTGCGTACACTGTGCGATTTTCAGGGCGATTTTCCAGTCGTGCGAGAATTTTTCGATCGTCTGACTTTCAGCTTGATAGTGCATCGTGAGTGGTGTAGTGTACAAGGGGTAACGAGGGGTGATCAGCCTCTCATGACCACCTCCGGATCAGGAATTGTGAGGTCGGGAGGAAATCAAAAATGTTTGATTTTCTCCCGACCGTCATGGGCAAATCGCTCAGTGCGCAAACAAGGATGCTTCTTTTTCTTGTTCCTCTCAGATGCAAACACAGAAGCATGGCGGGGGTGCAATGAGTGAAATTGAGTTCTGTCTGTAAAACTGACAGACCATATTAGCCACGTTTACTCAGCCATTTCCTTGTCCAAAAATGTCGTTGCCTTTTCTTTTTAGGGCTTTCAACACAAATCTGCACTTCATATTCCTCTTCTATTTGTTTGGTTGCCAGATAGATGAGTCAGAGCAGCTCCATCTCACTGCAGAGCTGAGTCTGACATGCTTTTTAGTCGTACAGTGTGTGCACCTACATCGTGAACTGTGATCTCACACTGTACGATTACACCCTGTGGTTTAGTCGTACAGTGTGAGCAGTAGCGTGCAACGATTGAAAAAAATTGCACAGTGTACACCCGGCTTAACGTTCACCTGAGTGGACTGGACTGGACTCACAACATTGAGGGTCTGTATAAGAAAGGTCAGAGCAGACTCTTCCTGCTGAGGAGACTGAGGTCTTTTGGAGTGCAGGGGGCGCTCCTAAAGACCTTCTATGAATCTGTTTTGGAACAGCTATCTTCTGTGGAGCTGTCTGTTCGAGCAGTGGCTTATAAGTAGCTGAGAGAAAGCAGCTGGATAAGCTGATCAGGAAGGCCAGCTCTGTGATTGGATGTCCTGTGCAGGAGTTGGGAAACAAAAAGTTCCTAACAAAGTTAACATCTCTGTTGGATAATGTCACCAACCCATGAATGAAGCTGGTGCAGAACTAGAGAGCTCCTTCAGTGACAGACTGCTGCACGCTAAACGTACCAGGGACCGTTATCACAGATCCTACCACTAAGCAGCTGTAAGACTTTATAACCATCACGGTGCTGAATAACTTCAATAAGTTGTTACATTCATGCTGGTTTTGCACAGTTTCTACCTTAGTCAGTTAAATAACATGCTGCTATCATTTTGCACTTGTCTGATAGTGCTGCTATTTTCAACTATCCATTACTGTAAAAATGTGCATAGTTGTATATTAGTTAATTATTCTCCAGATGCATATTCTTTTACACTTTTCTAAGGTCCACACTTGTGCGACATTTTTTTTCTATAATCTTTTTGCATCCAACAAAGGGATGCTGAGGGGAACTTTGGAATGGCAGAAGTTTCTAGGACAAGGGCAGACTGCAGAGTGTCATCCGGTCTGCAGAGAAGGTGATTGGCTGCAATCTTCCATCTCTCCAAGATCCGTACACCTCCAGGACAATAAGGCATTCAGGGAAGATTGTGGCTGATCCTTCGCATCCCAGCAACAAACTATGTCAGACACTTTCCTCTGGCAGAAGGCTGTGTCCCATAAGGACCTAAACCTCGAGCCACAAGAACAGTTTCTTCCCATCCCCTACCTGCCTTATCAACAAGGCCCAGAGCCCCCCCATGATACTTGACACTGCCTCTCTCCCTCCCCCGTTCAGGACCTACAAGCTACAGTACACCAACATAGCATCTCCAGACCTTATGCCTTACATTAACGCACTGTCTACTAAATAGCATATAGCTATGTACTACTATATATCTAACATATGGTATATTGTATATTTAATATTGTCTATATTATATATATATATATATATATATATATATATATATATATATATATATATATATATATATATATATATATATATTGTTTGCAACATGAACACAAAGTCTAATTCCTTGTAAGTCCAAACCTACTTGGCAATAAACTTGATTCTGATTTGTGTCGCTCTTACAGTGCTTTTTCTAAGGAACTTATCCAAGGTTTTTGCCCAATTCTTTCCAGTAGATACGCTTCAAGAGGACTTCTGTTACTTAAGCAGGGTGATCAATCCATGCTTGAGTATATTATTGATTTGCACCTTCTATCTTCAGAGTTCCCGGAAGTAGGACACTCTCATGGACATGTTTATTACTGGGCTAGACGAGAGGATAAAGGATAAACTTTCAACCTTGACTACCCTCAAACCCTGAAACAGTGGGAGGACCTGGCCACCTGGACTGATCTACGTACCTCTCAATATTGCAGAGAACGGAGAGCTCTGAACAGCAAGCCCTCGACCAGCCCCTCACCCTGCTCCCATTGCACCTGTGGTGGTTCCTGGTCAAGCCTAAACACCAGATCCCGAACAGATGGAACTGGGCGCACACACTTGTCCAAGGGGGAGATGAACCAACAGCATGGGCTTAAAGGAATAGTACACCCAAAACATGATTAGCCTTCATTTTCTACTCACCCCATGCTGAACAAAACTCTGGAGTACTTTTTTGATATCTCAAATGCATCTGGAGATCTGGGAGGCTTCTTGCTGTCTGCTGACATTCAAATAATGGAGGTCTATGGCCCGAGACAGAAAGGTCCACAAAAGTCCACAAAAACGTGTCAATATTCCTCCATACTGCTCGTCCAATGTAATCCAAGTGTCCTGAGTGGGTAGAAGCGTCCATAATTTACCCCGAAAGCGAAGTCATTTAGAACGTTTTAGAGCCTAAACAGTAGTGTATAGGATTTCCTAATAGCGCCCCATGCGGCGCTCCACGATTCTACGGAAGCCGGCAGACCAAAACCAGAGCATTCAGCTCGGCAAAAGAACTCATGCTCTTCCTCAACACTGAAGTCCTCAGACATTTTTTCTTTCGTTGTTTCTTTTCTTTGCACAGGTAAACAGCACATTTCTTCTTCTACGCTTTGCATTACTGGCAGAGCAGACGCTGACTTCCGGTTTGGTCTGCCGGCTTCCGTAGAATCGTGGAGCGCGCATGGGGGCGCTATTAGGAAAATCCTATACACTACTGTTTAGGCTCTAAAACATTCTAAATGACTTCGCTTTTTCGAGGTAAATTCTGGATGCTACCCACTCAGGACACTTGGATTACATTGGACGAGAGCAGTATGGAGGGGAATATTGACACGCGTTTTTGTGGACTTTGTGGACCTTTCTGTCTCGGAAGCCATAGACCTCCATTATTTGAATGTCAGCAGACAGCAAGAAGCCTCCCAGATCTCCAGATGCATTTGAGATATCAAAAAGTACTCCAGAGTTTTGTTCAGCATGGGGTGAGTAGAAAATGAAGGCTAATCATGTTTTGGGTGTACTATTCCTTTAATCTGTGCCTCTACTGCGGCAGAGTAGGGATACCGGATGAGATCCTGGCTGGTAAAAGAACAGGTTCAGTAGAGGAGGAGAGAACTCTGCAGAGCCGCACCAGACTTTCTGTCTCCCAAGATCTCCTGCTTCCAGTGATTGTATTACTTAATTCCAGACTTCATAACATGTCAGCATTGGTTAATATATGCTGACACACCATGAGGATGAAGGGGTTTCCCAGACGAGTGGAAATAAAGCTTCTTCCATCACCGGATTCCCACAAGCTACCAGCCTTGAATGTCCATCAGATTAATCAGTCTTCTCTCGTCTCTTAACCCGTTGAACTTGTGGTGGAGGGTAACCATGCTGAAAAGTTATTTTTAATGAAAATTGATTCACCTCAGGTCCCTATGGTTGTGGGTTTACCTGGCTACATGAACACAACCAGCAGATAGACTGGCAGAAAGTAGAAGATTTGGCTTAGGCTACTACATGCACTGGATCCTGTTTAAGTTGTGCTCAGCCAGAACAGTCGACAGAGAAGGAGGGAGAGGAATATTATCCAGACTGGTCAAAAGTTCCAGATGACTATCATGACCTCAAGGAGGTCTTCAATAAGTGCAAAGCCACTGCATTGCCTTCGCATCGGCCGTATGATTTCGGGATTGACTAGAGGGAGGCTCCACTCCTTTTCGGTCCCTGAATCTCAGGCCAGTCATATCATTAATGAGCTGGAACTAGAACTGTTTTAACTGGTTGGGACCAGTAGTCTAAATTCAAGGGCAGATTTTGAGATCCTTTGGTGGCTAGTCTTCTGCTCTGTGTCTCCTCTTCTTTTCTTTCTTTACCTGCTCGCCTTTGCCCCATCATGTTCTTCTCATCCTTGCATATAGATAACTAGGTAAGTGTAAAAAGATATTTTGTTTAGACAGAAATCCATTGCCATGTTGAAAGATTAAATATCTGGCATCTCTTCACATATTGTCCTTATATTATGTATTATGCCACTTTTGGTTTTTAATCTGCCTTGAAATCCATTTTTATTTTTCCCATTTTAGATTTCTTTTTATATATATATATATATATATATATATATATATATATATATATATATATATATACTATATATATATATATATATATATATGTATATATATATATATATATATATATATATATATATATATATATATATATATTATGATTGATCACATTTAAAGGGTGAAAAAAAAGGTTCTGTTGTGCAGGATTGTGACTTAATTTACCAAATGAGCTTGAACTAGTTGATTTTTAGGTTTGTGAACATAGTTCTTCTTTTGAAAAAGTGAACTTTGAATGTGAGGTAGTTAATTTCCATCTGTGTAAACTCAACTTGAAGCTTTTTTTTTTTATTATGAACTGGCACAACACTGGACAGCAGCAGCTACTGTAGCTTTTCTCATTTCAGTTTAAACAGGACATTGATACTGAACACCTGCAACGTCAGCTAACTCCTACCAACACACAAAGAGGAACCTAAGTTTAAGCGCAGCAAACATGAGGACTGGTAATCACAATAATGTGTTGGTACAGTAGTAGCCATTCAAAATTTCCCCACTTTCCTTGATGGGTCCTGGGCTGGTTCCATGGCTGGTCCCCTACAATTCATTTTTAAACATCAGTCATTGTACTGAAATATTCTTTTGGTCATGATTTGTGGACATTAAGATCTAAAGAAAAGCATTATCTTCCAGTGAGACCCTGGGAGTCAGAGGGTGGAGTCAGAGTAGAACAATATGCACGCCCAGGAGAAGATGGGGGTCACTCCAGTGGCTGGAGGTTGTAGGGGATTTTTCTGGGAGTTGCAGGGAGCTGGGCTGCCTTTTGGCTGGCTTTTGACAAGGAAGGGCCATTTTGAATGGCTGCCACTGTATTAAATATAAGTCAAGCATTTTGCAACATGACCTGTAAAAGCCAAACACTCACACTATTAATGCAGGTACTCCTTCACTACCGCTGCTGCCTGCATGCATTTTTTCACCATTCATTGAACTAATGGCTGCTAGCTTTTTAGCTATCTGGAGCAGGAGTTTTTCTGAATGTCTTATGTTGATCTCAAACGATGCATTTCAAATAAACAACCCAACACTTAGCCTGGTGGCTCGCTAGGCTTATAGCATGCTGAGGGATATAATTAAAAACATATGGCAACAAATTCCAGACTTTTTTGAGGTATTAAATTTAAATGTGTAAGTTTAAGACTCTTTAGACTTTTTAACAACCCGCGGGAAACATGTATCCAGACCTACAAGAAAACCTTTAAGATCTCAATACATTTTTTTTAAGAGTCCAAGTAACTACTTGTAAAAAGTTGTCAAATCACTAAAAAATGTTTATCATCAATTTGGTAAATATATCCGTATTCAATATATACAAATCCTGTTGTTCATTCTTTTTTAATTTCTTTCTTTATTTATTTATTTTCTATGGGTGTATTACTTGGATTATTACTAATATGTTGTGAATATCAATTCAAAACAGTGTACATTCTCTTTGAAAAATGTTAAGTACAGTATTCCCAATTAATAGTTAATCTTCCCCCACAGTGATAACTAAACATCAGTTTCTATGGTTACCAAGCACAGTCAGGAGGAGGAGACAAGGAGGCAGATAAAACAACAGGAGACAGAACCAGAATTGGGCTGCTGCTGTGGTCTAGAGCAATGGAGGAAACTGAGCTCTGCTTTCCCCAAATGTTCAACTCCTCCTGCAGGAGGCCAAAGCGTCCCTACTTCGAGGTCATGCTGGTTTATGTTGTACTTTCTTTTATCTCTATCCTCACTGTAATGCTCAACCTACTAGTCATTATTTCCATTTCACACTTCAGGTGCGACCATTTTAATGTTGGGTAGATTACTCTTACAATGCTGTACATATTTAATATGATATCCAATATTTCAGTTTATGTAAAGTATTCTTGTTCTTCTTCCACAGGCAGCTCCACACTCCCACCAATGTCCTCCTCCTCTCTCTGGCTGCCTCAGACTTCCTTGTTGGTCTTCTCATGTTTTTTCAGATTATTCTCATAAACGGCTGTTGGTTCCTCGGTGACATTATCTGTGTTTTGTATCAGTATCTGGCTTATACTATTACCGCAGCCTCAATAACAACCATGGTTCTGATTTCTGTTGATCGTTATGTGGCCATTTGTTATCCTTTGCAGTACCCAACTAAAATCACACAGAAAGTAGTGAAGTTCCTTGTCTGCCTGTGTTGGTTTGGCTCCATGATATTTCAATGTGTTATTCTGAAGGATGATCTACAACAGCCAGGCAGGTATAACTCCTGTTATGGCGAGTGCATCATTGTTATTAACTACATTGTGGGATTTGTTGATATGACCTTTAACCTTATTCTTCCCATCACTGTAATTGTGATTCTGTATCTAAGAATATTCATGGTGGCAGTGTCACAGGCCAGGGTGATGCGCTCTCACATTGCAGCTGTTACTCTGCAGGTTCCCCTAACTAGAATGAAATCTGAGATGAAAGCAGCCAGAACACTCGGTGTTGTTGTTGTTGTTTTTCTTCTGTGCATGTGTCCATATTTTTGTGTTGCTCTCACAGGCCAGGACCAGCTGCTTAATGCATCATCTGCAACTTTTGTCATTTATTTAATTTACTTCAATTCCTGCCTAAATCCTGTTATTTATGCATTTTTCTATCCCTGGTTCAGAAAATCTGTCAAACTTATTTTAACACTGGGGATTCTGCTACCTGGCTCTTGTGACATCAATGTGATGTAGAGAAATTCTTTGTGAAGTTTAATGTTGGTACATTGGTCAATATATCAGGCTACACCATTCATCTCAGTCAGCAATATTCTCTCAGGCTACATGTTATTGTATTTACTGTGTAGTAATGTAGACTTAGTTTAAATGTAAGCTAAAGGCTGAACCACTATTAGTTTTAGATATTTGGCAGACGGGTACAGACGGAGAGACAGACAGACAGATGCATATAGTAATGTAAAAAACTGTTTGAGATGCACCCCTTCCTGTCTTCTTATTTTTAATGTTTTTACACTTTAGCAATTTTGAACATCAAACAAACTAAAATACCAGTTAAAGACAACTTACACCCCTCCCAGATCTAAGAACTTGGACCCCGTTAGCAGCAACAAATACAGTTAAAGGTACAGTTAAAGGTATAGTGGTGGATTTTCACAAATTTTTGAAATGACGTGCACCTAAAAAAAAAGTACACATGCAGCACCCTGTACCCACTCCCGAGGGGGAATGCCGATTAAAGCATTCAAGAGCATGCATTTCTCCTCGTGCACGCTCTGTTGAAAAGTTGCTGTTTGCGTCGCTCATATAAGCTTACTTTCCAAAAGAAGATTTGCAATTTTTCCGCTGTCAGACTCACCACCGTGTTAATCAGAGAAAACCTGCCTTTCTAAAATTACCTCCCCTCGCACATACTGATAAGAAAACGGATTCAAATATGAATGAAAAGGGAACCTTTATAGATTTTCTTAATATTTTAATATTTCTTATGCATGGATGCCTTAAAATTTAGTTTTGGTGGTCAGATAAATGTAGATAAATTCCTGCCTGTGGAGAATTACCTCTCATGCCGCTGGAGCGTGCATCTACCTAAACTCTCGCACTTAGATAAGGAAACGAATTGAAATATAAAGAAAAAGGAACTTTTAAACACATTCTTAATGTTTTGTCAGGATTTATATAGAATGGTTTTGATTGCAAAAGCAGGAAATACTTTCCACTGAGAGCATATATTTATTGGATACTGACTGTAGCACATTGACTAAAACCTTTCTCCATACACGTAAAAATCGTATTCATTTGACTTTATTTGTCCACCAAATCTCCCAATTGTAAGGCATCCATTCACAAGAAATATTAAAACATTCAGAATGTTTTAAGTTAGTTTCATTCATTTTTCAGTCCGTTTTTTATCCTCAGTGTAGGAGAGGAGAGGTAATTCTCTGCAGCCAGGTGTTTCTCGGCATAGGGTTAGGTGAAAATGGGGACGTGCATGTAGATCAGCCTAACTTGAACATATCACCAGAATGATTGACAATTAGGGGGATCACTTATTTTGATGATCCACTCAGGAAAACGACCTTCATCCAATATACCTTTAAGCATTTGCGATAACATGCATTTTGTTGATTTTTAATGCTGTGAAGACATTTTAGCCCACTCATCATTGCAGAATTTTAATTCATGCCTTTTAAAGGTCATACTGACATCATGGGCTGGCTCTGGGTCAGGACTAGGACACTCCTGACTAGGCCACTTCAACGCTTCTCAAAGGATGTTTTTTATTTAAACTATTTAGGTACACTTTCTGGTGTGTTTTAGATTATTGTTCTTCTGCCAAGTTGGTTTAAGCTTAAGATTAAAAACAGCTTGTTGAAAGTTCTACGTCATGCTTTTTGGCAGACTTCATGGTTACATTTATTACGGCAAGTCTTTTAGGCTCTGAAGCAGGAGAACAGGCGCAGACCATCACACTACAGCCATATCATCTCTCTACTGTTATGACATTGTTTTTCTGAAAAGAGTAGCTACTATTACTTCAGATGTAATGGCACACACACCTTCCGAAAAGTTTAACATTTGTGTCCCCATTCAACGGAAGACTTAAGTTTTTAAGTGTGTCAAAATGTTAGCAAACATTAGGCCTGGGTGTAGTAAAAAAAAAAGTAAATTGAGGTCCAATAAACAATTGGGTTATGCTTAAACAGATGGTGTGAATCACCATTTTAAAGAGGACCACGTGGGTTTAGATTTATTTTTCTCCATTAAGGGATAATAAACATAGAAAATGAATATTTTTTGTTTACTTGTGTTGTCTTTCAACAATGTATTCAGAAAAGCATGCAAAAAGTTAGAAATTAGGAAATATCAAACATTTTTTTCCTCACTGTGTATTTCTGACATAGCAGTTTTAAAAGAATTCAGTTCCAAAATTTTTTTAAGGTTACATTTTTGGCCTTAGTTCCTTCACAAAACTAATGGTGCATTGATGCTTGAATTATATCTGATTTACTTACATCCTTTAATCTTATCCTCAGAAAGGCCTCTAATTTTTCCAATTTTTCTGCTCACAAAAATTTAATTCTGTGGGGAATTTGGCCTAGTGGTTAGAGCAGTGCGCTTGGGCTCTGTAATATCTATTATGTAATAGCCAGTAAAAAAATTCACCAATTTCCTTGATGGGCCCTTGGCTGGTACCCTACAATTCCTTTTTAAACATCAATCTTTGTACTAAAATATGCTTTCTCTCGTGATTTGTGGACATTAGGATCTAAAGAGAAGCATCATCTCCTGGTCAGACCCTGTAATTCAATAAAAGGGTGGAGTCAGAGTAAAAACATATGCATGCCCAGGAGAAGGAGGGGATCACTCCAGAGGCTGGAAGTTGGCTGCTATTAGGATGGTGTTTGACTGGAAAGGGCCATTTTGAATGGCTGCTACTGTATACTGTATCAGAACATGCTGTATTAATTTCCTGATCCCTTGACAAAAAGCTTCTGGCATGTTTATGGTCTGTATGGCCTCCCCCAGCTATCTTAATCTTAAACAGCTACTCCCAACTTCACTCCCATCTAACTCATAATGATATTCATAAACAACTATACAGAGTACTGAAACTGTTCTTTTAAAAATGAGGAAATTATCTTCTTGTGGCAGCCGACTCAGGTCTCAGGTCCATTCTTATCCTTTCGGACCTGAGACACAGTTTTGTAAACCATTCTTTTCAATAGACTTTCTTCAATCAGTATTACTCTCACCTCCCTCCAGTGTTTCCATTCCCACCACTCTGGATCAATTCAGCTGAATTTAGTCGTGCAGCCCTGATCCATCCCCTGTGACTCAGCACTCTCTCCTGGGGCCCCTTTTTTTTATTGTCAACCTTCTGCCCCTTTTTGGAAATTTGATATTCATGTTAATGTAATATGAATATCACCCAGCTGTATTTAGTGTATCAGGCAAGTCAAACTCCAAATTTTATCCAAGGTTAATAGTTTCTCTCTCTCATTTCACAGTTCCTACAGCTCAAACTCTCCTCAGTTCTAGAGTCGCGGTGGCCTTGAAAGCCCTCTCTCATTCACCTCCAACAGCAGTAACATTTTCGTTCTGCATATTTCCATCTACTGAACTTTTTTCGTCCCTCCATTGCCCGGTGCTGTTCTTCTGTTCTAGTTCATAGCCTCGTCAACTCCTGCATTGATTCCCGAAACTCTCTTTCTTTGGTCTTCAGAAGAAAATATTTTACATACAGACAGACAGAACTACATACACTGATTGTCTGTCCTGTTTTTATTTTAATGTATTGTTGGTTATGTTTGTTGTACAGTGACCTTGGGTGATCTTTTCACATTGAACATTTTCTAAGCAAATGACAAAAACAAGTTTAGAATTGTAATATAATATCAGTAATATAAAGTATGTGATTTGCGTTGCAAAACATTTTGTGTTAGGCCGTTATTGCCGTTAACGTGCTGCGTTAAGGCCAGAGTGTTATCAGATGAAAAATATCGCCGTTAATCTATTCTCAAAGATGGTTTGGGAGCTAGGTCTAAATTCTGTACTATGTAAATAAGCTATGAGGACTTTCACCTTGATATTTTTGCATGGAGGTGTTAAAGGAAAGCTCTGTGTTTACACCTTGAAGCTTTCTTTCTCAGGTTCTTTTTCCTGAAAAGAGATCATTCAGGACCAACTCTTTAAAGAACAGTTTATTTTATGTATCAAATAACCATGAGACTTGGCAACAGATTTTGATAGAAATTGTAATCTTACTCAGATCAGAGAAGTTGCTTTTAGATACAGAAGGCAGTTGCTTAACAACCTTTTCGTGAAGCGGCATCGATAAACATTTAGAGAAACATTTTATACATCTCCAGTATGCCACATCATTACATCATTACATCATACACGTTTGCAGATGAGGAGAAATCCATGGCTCCAGCCTTATCAAAATATTACACTTTGTTCCTAGCTGAAGGACACCGCTCACATTCCATTCCCAAATCTTTGCCATGTACAGAATTAAGATTATAACTGTATATCCTGACAGAGGAACTGTCCTAATGAAATAAACTACTGGGGAAAACAATAGTTCTGAAACACAACAGGCAGGTAATATTAGGGTGTAATAAACTCACACATCATCAATGATATTTATCATAACAGATATATCTGGAGCGGATCTAAATCTGGGGGAGAGAATGAATCAGTCTTCCAACATGTGTAGGCCTACTGTGAAATAACCACATTGAACATGACATGCTGACATGGATGTAACTTCGAAACCGCCGGGTTTGCTTCCAGAAACATTTAGTTTTAAGAAGCTTCCTAATGGATACCTCAACAAGACTAAAGCTGTTTGCACCTTGTGCAATGCGGGATTAGTTTAATGCAGGAGTTCTTCCAGTCTCAAGTACCACCTAAACGCAAAGCATCCCTTAGCCAATGGGGAAGATTCCAGCCAGGCCAAGTTTTGATGTAGCTCAGGGGAAGAGTCGTGTTAGTCAAACTACATGTCACGATTGTGTCGGAGGTTTTTGTGAGGACCCAAATGCAGAGGCAGGGAGGCTGAGGTGAGCTTTTTGCAGATTTAATGGAATAACTGTCAGGGAATCGAAACCTTGGACCAATATTCAACAGACAGAGCTGGAAGAGTTCCAACAGTCTTTATTAAAAACGGAATGCGACAGCGCGTCAGCTGGAGCGGATAGCACGGATCCTCTGGTTCAGAGTTCAGTCAGATCCCCGAGGGTTGAGAGTAATGATGTCCTCCGCTTGCACGGGGCATGGCCCCCCGGAGCTCCGTGAGGTGAGTGGAGCTGATGCCAAGCGACGCCGAGGAGCAGCTGTTTCCAGAAGGGGAGATCCAAGCTTTTACCAGATGATCAGAGAGCCGATGAGGTACCGATGAGGGAATCCAAGCCGTGGTCAGGAAAACAGTCCAGGTTCGGTGAGCCAGCTGCATCCAAGAAACAGTCTAGAGCTGAACAGACTATTAGAACAGACAGGGGCAAAGCATAACTTGGGATCCACAAGACAGAAACAGGTCACAATCAGAATAATCAGAATAATAGTCAAACGCTAGAGTTACTCTCACCAAACAGCTAGAATAATCTAGCACTGGAAGCTTGAAAACAAGCAGTATATATAGGAGCTGGAACCAGATGGATCAGATAAGCAATGACGAGGAAACAGGCAGAGTTAAACAGGTGGGTTGAATAAGCAATCAAGCCAGCCACCAGTGCCAGGACCATGACAATAACACAGGTAGCGAAAACAGGAATCCAAAAATCCAACTTAAAAATGTTAAACAAAACAGGTATCCAAAATCCAACACAAAAATTAAACACAAACCAGAACCATGGAGACATCAGAGTAAAACAATCACAAGGAGTAAGGAGCCAGGGTAAGACGAAGTAAGACGAGGATCCAGCACTAAGGGACTGCACAGGGAGTGTATTTATGGCTGGCTGAACAAAGGCAGGGCTAACGAGCAGATAAGGAGCAGGTGTGAGTACAGCTGACGAGGAAGCCAAGGGAAAAGAAAACACAAGGGGGCAACAGAGGACGATCAAAGAAAAACCTAAGAAACTAAAATAAATCCAGAACACCAATAAAAACTGAAAACAAAGAAAAGCAGTGAAACTTTGCATTGATGGTGTAAATTGGATTTTCTTTCTTAACAAAAGAGAAACAGAAAACTAAGGTTTTATAAAAATATTTCTCAAAAGGCAGAAAAAGTCTTCAACCAAAAATGTAAAAACCAGGCAGAGGTCACTAGTCTTGACAGGTGTTTTGTGCAAAACACAGCATTCACACTGAGCTGCTCTCCGGAGAAACAACTCACATACAATGAAACAGCTTCCCTTTTATACATTTCAAGCTATGGGGCTCCTCCCCCCAAAGCTCCTCCTTTCTTTCATCATTTCACATGCATTTCTTTGGTTAAGTCTAATTAATTTTATTTTACCGGTGGAAAGTCCTTTTCAA
>JAGKQL010000049.1:2107246-2130847 GCA_018398635.1 Cyprinodon brontotheroides
GCATTATCCTGCTGAAAGTAGCCATCAGAAGTTGGGTACATTGTGGTCATAAAGGGATGGACATGGTCAGACACAATACTCAGGTAGGCTGTGGCGTTTGCAACGATGCTCAATTGGTACCAAGGGGCCCAAAGAGTGCCAGAAAATATTCCCCACACCATGACACCACCACCACCAGCCTGAACCGTTGATACAAGGCGGGATGGATCCATGCTTTCATGTTGTAGGCGCCAAATTCTGATACCATCCGAATGTCGCAGCAGAAATCGAGACTCATCAGACCGAGCAATGTTTTCCAATCTTCTATTGTCCAATTTACGATGAGCCTTTGATACCAGAAGTGTAGCCTCAGTTTTCCTGTTCTTAGCTGAAGAAAGTGGCACCGGTGTGTGGTCTTCTTCTGCTGCTGTAGCCCATCTGCCTTAAAGTTTGACGTACTGCATGCGTTCACAGAGATGCTCTTCTGCCCACCTTGGATGTTGTAACGTGGTGGTTATTTGAGTCACTGTTGCCCCCTTCTATCAGTTCGAACCAGTCTGGCCATTCTCCTCTGACCTCTAGCATCAACAAGGCATTTCCGCCCACAGAACTGCCGCTCACTGGATGTTTTTTCTTTTTCGGACCATTCTCTGTAAACCCTAGAGATGGTTGTGTGTGAAAATCCCAGTAGATCAGCAGCTTAACAATCATGCCACGCTCAAAGTCACTCAAATCACCTTTCTTCTCCATACTGATGCTCGGTTTGAACTGCAGGAGATTGTCTTGACCATGTCTACATGCCTAAATGCACTGAGTTGCCGCCATGTGATTGGCTGCTTAGAAATTAAGTGTTAAGGAGCAGTTGGACAGGTGTACCTAATAAAGTGGCCGGTGAGTGTACAATGACAGCTTATTTACGGTACATACAGCAACATGGCATTAAAAATGTGCAAGGTTGAGCTAGGACTTTATTGTAAAAAAAAAACAAAAAAAAAAAAGGGTACCTTTGTTTAATCTCTCCCAAAACGTGAGCTCCATTTCAATACACAGCTTAGACAACAAAATATCTTTGTGGTTACACCTAAACTTATCTCGATGTGGATGGAGCCTGAGTTGTGTTACATCACTGCATCTGATCTTTTTTTGGCTCACCATTCTGCAGTGAGGCAAGGTGCTAGTCTCTCTTCTGTTTAGGCACTTCAGTTCGTTCCTGCAAACACAGTGTGATGAAGTTAAGATGTTGAATACTACAACCAAAAATGACTGAGTTGGTTGTCCATCTACATAATACATAGATTGAACACTGAGAAAATCTTGTGACTACCTCCTGATAATTGGGGTCACTGAGGGTCTATGAGTCCTTAATAGTGTAAATTAAATCTGAAAATATTTTGTATTTGTTGCTCGCTGCCTTCGCTCACCGGTAACGGTTTTTACTTTCTAACGGACAGTCCAATTGTTTTTACCGTGAATACAGCCACTATTGGTCGGCACTACAGGTTGTGTGAGTCTCAACTAGGCTACTACCGGTAGCTCACCTGTCCTGCCCCGTTTTCAGCCTCACCTGGCGTTTTTAATAATGTGGACCGGCAGGACATACACTCTGCTTGTCTGTGTGTGGATATTCCTACTGCCTGCTCCCCTGCACCTGCGCCCGAGGCACTCCACCTCCACCCGGACATCACCTTCCAGCCATGTTGGAGATACATCCACCAAAGGTCCTGTCGGATTGTCCACCACAACAGTTCAACAGCTATTTAATCCATCTGGTCCAGCTCCCGACCGTGGATTCGTCGCCCTCCATGCTCCACCAGCCGGGCTGTCGACCACAGTATGTTAGCCCACCTAGCTCGGTCGACTAGCATCACCACCAGCTGCGACAGCAAAGCACTCAACTTTGCTCTGCTCAACATCCGTTCACTGACAAGAAAGGGACACCTCATTCAGGACCTCATCACTGACTGTAAACTGGACTTTCTCTGTTTAACCGACACCTGGCAACAGCCCCAAGATAACTCTCAGCTCAACGATCCCACTCCCAGTGGGTTTGTTTACATTTCTCAATTCCGTGGTTCCGGTCGCGGAGGAGGTCTTGCGATAATTCATCGCGAGAATTGAAAAATCAAGCCGGTGTCAGCTCCAGTTTCAAGCACGTTTGAATCCACAGTATGCAAGCTATCTGGTCCAACTCCAACCATCATTGCTGCCATCTACCGCCCCCCAAAACCGAATAGTGCCTTTTTAACTGAGTTTGCTGATTTTCTCACCCACCTATCCTCTTTCTCACCAAACTTAATTCTGCTGCGTGATTTCAATATCCACATGGATGCTAAACCTATTTTGCCCTCCTACCTTGCTTCCTGGTTATACTCTTAGAGCAGTGTGTTGCAGTGAGCTTGACGCAGAAATTTTTATATTATGCTTCAATATTGAAGCGTGGTCTGTGCTACACACTATGGGTCTAGATTCGGGCGGGGCGGCGGGGAAGTGGGGGCGAGTTTAGTTCCGACGACGGAGGGACATGAGGGCCAAAAAAGGGCGGAGATCCAGGTGGAAAAAGGGTCCCAGTGTTCTCGAGCACCTCGCTCTTCTAGCGGTCAAACTTCACGAGTGAAATGTTTTCCGCAATTTAGGTCATAAAAACAAAACCAGCCGGGCCTCCTGTCTGCGGTCAGCTTCAATTTGGGAGGTTCAGCGGAGCGCCTGTGGAGGGGGCGGGGACGCCTGGAGCCGAGGTATTGCATTACACACATTGCACTGATGATGTGCAGTATTTTTGCAGTATTTTTTGAGGCAACTTTTCTACTTCTGTTATTTGCTGTTGTTTCTAAAAAAAAATGCATAACAATATTACAGCTTTCTATTGATTTATTTCAAACTTGAAACTTAGTTTAGCCTGTAAGGTCTAAAAAAAAAATTAATACAATTAACCACTCCAAATCGAATCATGGTGTATTCTTAAGTTTTAAAAATAATCGAATCGTTGGGCCAGGAAATTGATACTGAATCGAATCGCCATGATATAAGTGACCATTTTCTCCTCTCTTTTGCAGTGAATCTTACTCTCTCAATCTCTAAAACATCCCGCCTTCTGAACATAAAGAACATTGATCCCTCCACGCTTACTTCAAGTATCCACTCTTCCTGCCTCCTTGACATCAATAATCTGCTAACCCCTGATGATCTGGTTTTTCACTACAACACTGGTCTCCATAATATTCTTGACTCACTTGCTCCACTAAAAAAATGATTTGTTTCCTTCTCAGTTTCCTCCCCCTGGTACACCCCAAATCTCAGAAGCATGAAAACCAAAGGAGGGAAACTTGAAACTTTACAGAAAAACTGGTCTTACTATACACAAAGAAATGTACAATAATCACATTATGCACTACAAGGACTCCATTGTCAGCACTAAATCACAGTGCTAGTCCAACTTAATCACTGCCAATCAACATAGCTCAAAGTCTCTTTTCTCTATACTTAACAATACTATAAAACCTCAGGACCCTTTCTCCCTGCACCTTTACACAACCTCCTTCTGCAATGACATCATGTCATACTTCATAGGAAAAATCAAGAACATTCACCAGAACCTTGGATCAACGGCTCATCTCAGCAACTCAGAAGATCTCCCCCCGCCTACACATTTATTCTCCTTCTCACATCCTCCCACTGTGGAAATCACAGAGCTCATTCGGAAATCCAAATCATCCACCTGTCAACTGGACCCCCTCCCAACACAACTTGTCAAAACCTGCCTCCCCTCTCTGGCTCCCCTCATCTCCACTATCATTCACCACTGGAACTGTCCCTACATCTCTCAAAACTGCTGCCATCACCCTGATTGTAAAAAAAACCTGGTGCCGACCCCACCAACTTCAACAACCTCCTTCCTATCTCCAATTTACCCTTCATTTCCAAAATTCTTGAAAAAACAGTTGCCTCCCAGCTCCATTCTCACCTATCTGCCAACAGCCTGCATGAAGAATTTCAATCTGGTTTCTGGCCACTCCATAGCACTGAAACAGCACTCATCAAAATCACCAATGACCTCCTCATGGCATCTGATTCTGGACTACTCACCATCCTCATCGTCCTCGACCTAAGTGCTCCCTTCGTCACCATCTGTCACACCACCCTCCTCAGTAGGCTTTCTTCCATTGGCACCACTAATACTCCGTTGGACTGGTTTATTTCCTATTTTTCACAAATTGATTTTGTGAATTAAAAGCCTGGTTCACCAACAACTTCCTTCAATTAAATAGTAGTAAAACTGAGGTGCTCCTCATTGGCACCAAATCAACCCTTGCCAAAACCGACAGTTTCCAAGTTACTATTGATAGTTCCTCCATCTCCACCTCCCCCAGGTTAAGAGTCTGGGTGTCATCCTCGATAGCACACTATCTTTCCAATCCCATATAAATAACTATTTATTACCCGGTCTGCCTATTTCCACTTAAGAAACATCAACCACCTCTGTCCCTCCCTTAACCCACACACTCACCTCCCGATTAGATTAATGCAACTCCCTCCTCTTTGGACTTCCACAGAAATCACTCCACAAACTACAACTGGTCCAGAACTCAGCTGCTCGCATCATAACAAGAACTCCCTCTATCCACCACTTCACTCCGGTCCTCTGACAGCTACACTGGCTCCCCATACAGTTCCGCATTCACTAGAAAATTATCATGGTGACATTCAAAGCACTTCACCACCTTGCCCCCTCCATATCTCTTAGATCCTCATCTGCTTTACACCTGTCTCAGTCCCTTCCGCCCGCCTCTCTCACCACCATGGGGGAGCAGAGCATTCAGCCGCTTCTGCCCCCTGCCTCTGGAACTCTCTACCACCCCAACTTAGAAACACGGTATCAAATGCAACTCAAAACTAAGCGTTGCACGAATACCGATACCAGTATCGGACGGGCCCCGATACTGCCCCTAGTATCCGGTGGTATCGGTATCGGCGTAGTACCAACAAATAGGGCACCGCATACCATTTTGAGAGCCATAAGTTTATTCAACTATTGTCACCCACTCCTGGTAGGCAATTAAAAGTTTTACTCGGATTCACTTTTGTATTAGATTTTTCCTCTTCTTCACAAAGGCAGGCAGCAGTTGACAAAGCCATGATGGCAATTATTTTACATTATTAAGGTATCGGTATCGGCCGCATATTGCACAGCGCCAGTTATCGTGTATCGGGCCAAAATGGCATCGTATGCCAACTCTACTCAAGATAAGATAAGATAAGATAAGATAATCCTTTCCCCACAGTGGGGAAATTGCAGCGTGCATCACAGTACAGTAGGAAAAAGAAGAAGAAGAATACAAAAGTATAAAAAATATAAAAACTGTTTTCACCCCTCGGTAGTGGTGGTATGTCAATCCTCAAGCTTCGGGTCCCCTACCAGAGGCCTGGGAGTTTTGAGTGGGTTCTGGCGCAGTATCTTAGCTGTTCCTAGGACTGCGCCTCTTCTGGACAGAGACCCTGATGTTTTACCTGGAATCTGCTGTAGCACTCTCCCAGTTTGGGGGTCCCAGCCCCCAGTGCTCAATTACCACTGGCACCACTGCTGCTCTTACTTTCCACATCTTTTCTAGCTCCTCCTTCAGTCCTTGAGTATTTTCAAGCTTCTCGTTTTCTTCTTCTTGATGTTGCTGTCGCTTGAGGATTGCCACATCTATCACTACTGCCTCTTCTGCTGTTTTGTCGATCAACACGATGTGCTGGTTGGTTAGCCATCACCTGTTTGTCAGTCTGGATCTTGAAGTCCCATAGGATCTTAGCTCGGTCATTCTCAACTACCTTAGGAGGTGTCTTCCATTTTGACCTTGGGACTTCCAGCCCATACTCATGGCAGATGTTCCTTTTGTACACTATGACAGCTACCTGGTTGTGGCGTTCCATGTATGCACTTCCTGCCTGCATTTTACACCCCGCTGTTATGTGCTGTATTGTTTCAGGGGCATCTTTGCACAGTCTGCATCGGGGGTCCTGCCTGGTGTGGTAGACCCTGGCCTCTATTGATCTTGTACTGAGTGCCTGTTCTTGTGCTGCCATGATTAGTGCCTCTGTGCTGTCCTTCAGTCCAGCCTTTTCCAGCCACTGGTAGGATTTTTTGATATCAGCCACTTCTTCTATTTGTCTGTGGTATACGCACCCGTGCAGCGGCTTGTCCCTCCATGATGGTTCTCCTTCCTCTTTCTTGTCCTCACTTTCGGTTTTCTCCTGCCTGAGGTATTCACCAAGCCATTTGTCTTTTGGGGCCATCTTTCTGATGTACTCCTGGATCTTAGTTGTTTCATCCTGGACAGTGGTCTTGACACTCACTCAGCCTCGGCCTCCCTCGATAACGCTTTGTGTACAGTCTCAGAGTGCTGGATTTGGGGTGGAACCCTCCATGCATTGTGAGGAGCTGTCTTTGATGTCAGTAGCTCTCTATCTCCTCCTTTGGCCAGTTTATTATACCAGCTGGGTATCTGATGACTGGTAGTAGGGCATATGTGTTGATGGCTTGGATCTTGTTTTTCCCATTCAGCTGGCTTTTCAGGACCTGCTCTTACTCTTTGTAGGTATTTAGCTGTGGCAGTCTTTCTTGCCATCTCCTCGTGGAGCCCGCTAGGCCTGTGGCACCCCAAGGTATTTGTAGCTGTCCTGAACATCTGTTATGTGGCCTTCTGGTAGTTCAACCCCTCGGTTCTGACCATCTTCCCTCTGACTTGAGACCATGTAATTCCATTTGTCCAGTCCCAACGACATCCCAGCCATGTCGCTTGCTGTAGATCCTGGTGGTGTGGATCAGTGAGCTTCCTATGTCGCCGCCACTCTGGCATACAGCTTGATGTCATCCATGTAGAGGAGGTGACTGATGATTGTTCCGCTTCGGAATTGGTATCCAGTAGCCAGTCTTTGTGATGATCTGGCTGAGGGGGTTAAGGCCTATGCAGAACAGCAGCGGGGATAGTGCATCGCCCTGGTATATGCCGCACTTGATGGTGACTTGTGCTATTGGCTTTGCATTGGCTTTCCAGACTTGTTTTCCACAGCTTCATTGAGTTCTTGATGAAGGCTATTAGAGTCCTGTTGATCTTGTACATTTCCAGGCATTCCAGTATCCATGTATGTAGCACATTGAGTCATAGGCTTTCTTATAGTCACCAATCCAGGCAGTGCACAGATTTGTCTGCCTGGTCTTACAGTCTCGGGTGACTGCTCTATCCACTAGTAGCTGGTGCTTGGCTCCTCTGGTGTTGCTTCCTATTCCCTTCTGGGCAGGGTGCATGTATTGAGCCATGTGCCTATTCATCTTAGCCGCAATGATGCCTGACAGGAGCTTCCATGTTGTACATAGGCAAGTTATTGGCCGGTAGTTGGATGGGGTTGTTCCCTTCTGCGGATCCTTCATGATCAGGATTGTCCGTCCTTGGGTTAGCCATTCTGGGTGGGTCCCATCCATCAGCAGTTGGTTCATTTGTGCTGCGAGGCGTGCATGAAGTGCGGTTAGTTTTTTCAGCCAGTAGGTGTGGATCATGTCAGGGCCTGGTGCTGTCCAGCTCTTCATACCTGCCGCTCTTTCTTGGACATCTGCCGTTGTAATGGTTACTGGTTCTTGTTCTGGGAGATTGCTGTGATCTGTTCTTAGATCTTCCAGCCACTGAGCATTGGTGTTGTGGGATGCCTCCTTCTCCCATATGTTTCTCCAGTACTGTTCAGTCTCAGCCCTGGGTGGATCTGATCTTGAATTACCCTGCCACTGTGAGTACACTTTGGATGGGTTGGTGGAGAACACCTGGTTTATTCTCCTGGCTTCTGCTTCTCCCTTGTATCTCTTTAGGCGGGTGGCCAGGGCGGCGAGTCTTTGTTTGGCAGTTTCCAGAGCCTCAGGAATCGACAGCTTGTTGTACTTAGGTAACCTCTTCCCTACACCTTTCTGCAGGTCTGAGAGCTGACTAACCTCTCTTCGTGTTGCCTTGATCTTGGCTTCCAGCCTTCTTCTCCATGGGGGCTCTGCTTTGTGGCCTGTGGTGTTTATCTTATAGCCAAGCATCTCTAGGATCACTGTAGCTGTGGCGTAGGTCAGCTCATTGGTTTCAGTGATGTCCTTAGTAGGGATAGTATGTAGTGCTGCATTTACATCTTCTAGAAGGCTTTCAGAGGGTACTCTGTCACTTAGCCTTGGCAGTCTTGGTCGTCGTACTAGGGGATCCAGTTTCATTATGATCTGCTGTCGCAGGTCAGCTGCCCTTACGTTTAGTGGGCCTGTTGTAGTTGGGGCTGGGGACCCAATCTCTGTGTGTTGGGATGATGATATTTCCCTACTGACCTGTTGTCCTGACTCCCCCTTGCCGCAGCATGTCAGTTGTACCTCGTCAATTTCTAGCTGTGAAAGGAGCTGCCGTTTGCGGATGTTGGAACACTGTGTTAGTAGTTGTTTCTTTGTCAATGATGACAATGGTTGTTGGAGCTGCCATAATTCCCATAGTCTCTGCATGTAACCTCTCTCACTGGGTACGCTTGTATAGTAGCATTTCATCAGTACCAAGTTTTCTGCTCTAGTCCATCTATGTCTTGTTCCAGTAGCCAATTTGTCATCAAGTTGCCCTGGTTCCCTAGCAACTGACGCGGACCTTGTTAACCCGGGCGACGTCCGAGCCGGTATGGCTCTTGTATTTGCGGTATCACTCATGCCTGAGGTAGGCCACTAAGCACAAAGGACCTTGCCTAAGGGTCCACCTGGATGATGTCCCTGCCGGGAATCGAACCCCGGTCACCTGTGCCGGAGTCGTCGGTGTTGTAAAGTTCTGTGCAAATGATTGATTGTATTAAATTATTGCAGATTTAAATAGGTATGGGTGATGTATACAGTAGATATGCAATAATAACAGGTAAAGTGACGGTGGACATATGGTTGATACTGAGCTAGCATTGTTGGTTGTACAGTCTGACAGCAGCGGGAAGAAAGGATCTGCGGAATCTCTCCTTTATACAGCGAGGGTGTATCAGTCTTTCACTGAAGCTGCTCTCCAGAGCAGAGAGAGTGTCCTTCAGGGGGTGGTACTCATGGTCCAGCATAGACATGAGTTTGGACAGGGCCCTCCTGTCCCCCACCTGCTGTACAGAGTCCAGAGGACAGCCCAGGACTGAGCTGGACCTCTTGATGATCTTGTCTAGTTTTTTTCTGTCCCTCTCCGTAATGCTGTTGCCCCAGCAGGCCACACTGTACAGGATGGCTGATGCCACCACAGAGTCGTAGAAGGTCTTCAGGAGTGGCCCTCTCACCCCAAAAGACCTGAGCTTCCTCAAGAGGTAGAGCCGGCTCTGGCCCTTCCTGTACAGAGCCTCCGTGTTGTGAGTCCAGTCCAGTTTGTTGTTGAGATGAACACCCAGGTACTTGTAAGTGTCCACCCTCTCAATGTCCTTTCCCTGGATGTTCACTGGGGGAGGGACGGTGGGACGGCGTCTGAAGTCCACCACCATCTCCTTGGTCTTTCCTGCGTTTATGAGGAGGTGGTTCAGCTGACACCAGTCCACAAAGTCCTGAATAAGTCCTCTGTACTCCGCGTCGTCATCATCTGTGATAAGGCCAATGAGGGCGGAGTCGTCGGAGAACTTCTGCAGGACGCAGCTGTCCGTGTTGTGTCTGAAGTCTGCGGTGTAGAGGGTGAAAAGGAAGGGCGCTAAGACCGTTCCCTGGGGGGCCCCCACACTACAGGTCCTGATGTCAGACACACAGTCTCTCGTCCTCACAAACTGGGGCCGGTTTGTGAGATAGTCCAGGATCCAGTCGGCCAGGTCACAGTCCACTCCTGCAGTCTCCAGCTTGTCTCTCAGGAGCCTCGGCTGGATGGTGTTGAAGGCGCTGGAGAAGTCAAAGAAGAGAATCCTCACAGCGCTGCCGGGCCTCTCCAGGTGGGACAGAGAGCGATGCAGGATGGAGATGATGGCGTCCTCCACACCAATACCAGGTCGGTAAGCAAACTGCATGGGGTCCATAGCAGAGCTTACTGTGGTGCGGAGGTGACTGAGGACGAGCCGCTCCAGGGTCTTCATCAGATGAGACGTGAGGGCCACTGGTCTGAAGCTGTTGAGGTCACTGGCGTGCGGTGTTTTTGGCACAGGAACCACACATGAGGTCTTCCACAGCGCAGGGACGACACTTTGCTCCAGACTCAGGTTGAAGACTCGATGTATGACTCCACACAGCTCATCTGCACAGGACTTGAGGAGGCGCGGGCTGATGTTGTCTGGTCCTGCTGCCTTCATCTGTCTAAGGCGCCTGAGTTGCTCTCTAACCTGGTCTGTTGTGAGAGAGATGGTGGTGGATGATTCCCTGGATGAAGTGTGGGGAGGACGTAGGTGAGAGGTGGGGGTAGTGGGCTCAGGCACAGGCTGCTGAGCAGGGGGAGTGGTGGGGGGATGTGGTGGTGTCACCTCAAATCTCAGGAAGTGTGAGTTGAGGTCGTTGGCTCTGTGTATATTGCCCTCTGTCTGTGTCCTGGGGGGGTTGAAGCCAGACACAGTCTTCATTGCATTCCACACCCCACGGATGTTTTGCCTTTGGAGCTGTTGTTCTATCCGCTTCTTGTAGGCAGCTTGGGCCCTCCTGATATTTCTCCTCAGCTTCCTCTGTGCCTCCTTCAGAGCCTGTTTGCTCCCTGACCTAAAGGCTCTCTTCTTCTCCTTCAGCAGAACCTTTATGTCCCGGTTGATCCACGGCTTGTTGTTAGGAAAACACCATACCGTTTGAGTGGGTACAATGTTTTCGTAGCAGAAGTTGATGTAGTCCGTGATACACTCTGTCATGGAGTTGATGTCCTGTCCGTGGGGGTCACAGAGTTCACTCCACACAGTAGTGCTGAAGCAGTCTCTGAGGGCCTCCTCGCTCTCTGCAGTCCACCTCCTCACCACACGGGGCTCCACAGGCTGCCTTAAACCCATCTGTTTAAGATTGCGTATTCTCTTTAAATATCAATTTCACTATCAAAGCATCTGTATTTTTTACATTTTTTATCTTGTTTCTGACACAAAATGATCAAATGTATTATTATTATTATTATTATTATTTCATAAATAAAGATATTCAGACATTGTAAATACATGTAGGGGTAATGTTTCGCTAGTGGTTAAAGCAGTGCGCTTGCAAGTTCGCACTGCACGGTTAGATCCCAACATCTAGCAATCTGGCTCTCTGAGAAAGACCCCTAACCCCCAATTGCTCCCCGGTCACCACACAATGGTAGCCCACTGCTTCACAACCCGATGGGTTAAATGCAGAGGTAAATTTCTCCAGTGTGAGATCAGTAAAGTTCAGTTATTGTTATTGTGATTGTTTAAGATGTAAAAACATCTTATCACATGGGTTTCCATGGGGACAGAAATAGGAGGTGGAGAATAAGTAGACCCGCCACTTAAATCAGCTTATAGAGCCTCATCAGTATCCAGGAGCTGCTGCCCCATGATAATGGAGGAAACTGAGCTCTGCTTTCCACAACTCTTTAACACTTCATGCAGCAGACCAAAGCGCACTTACTTTGAAACTATAATAACCTACATTCTGGTGTTTTCCATCTCTCTGCTCACCTCATCTCTAAATCTGCTGGTCATCATCTCTATCTCACACTTCAGGTTTCCAATGAGTTAGCAAATTTAACAATAATTATTGGAATTGCTTTAAATTAGTTTGGGGGTTTGTAGTACAGCATACCTGCTTTCCTGAAAAAAAAAAAGAAAAAAAAAAGATCGTACAGACTAGTGAAAGTAAATGCTTTTGTTTTTCTCCACAGGAAGCTCCACTCTCCCACCAACCTGCTCCTTCTTTCTCTGGCTGTCTCTGATTTCTTTATTGGTCTCCTCATGTTCTTTCATATTGTTCAGATAAATGGCTGCTGGCTTCTGGGTGACAGATTCTGTGTCATATTTCCCTATCTGGCTTATATTTTTACCAATGTCTCAATAGGAACCATGGTGATGATATCTATTGACCGTTATGTAGCTATATGTTACCCCCTTCATTACAATACTAAAATAACAAAGAAGAAAGTGAAGATATGTGTTTCCCTGTGTTGGACCTGGTCTACAGTGTTTCCAGGCCTTAATCTGATGGAGAACTTCAAACAACCTGGCATGTATAACTCCTGCTTAGGTGAATGTGTCATTGTCATTAATTACATTGGTGGTATGGTAGATCTTATTTTATCCTTTATAGCCCCCATCACAATAATAGTAGTTTTGTATTTCAGAATATTTGTGGTGGCAGTTTCTCAGATTCGAGCTATACACTCTCACACTGCAGGATTAACCCTCCATGGTTCTGTAAATGTTAAGAAATCTGAGATTAAAGTAGCCGGGTCCCTCGGGGTTGTAGTCGTTGTGTTCCTGATATGTCTGTTACCATATTTCTGTGTTACACTTACAGGCCAAGATACTTTACTTAATGCCTCAATCACTGCTTTTGTGATAGCTTTATTTGACTTTAACTCCTGTCTAAACCCTATTATTTATACATTTTTCTACTCTTGGTTTAGAAAATCAATTAAACTCATTATAACACTTCGGATTTTGCAAAGTGATTCCTGTGACATGGACATACTGTAAAAACCCTGCCTTAAAATGTTCTGACTAATAAAATGTAGATCTTCATTTAGTCATGAATAAACAGAAAAGCATAACTAAAAGAAACGCAAGTATCCCACCTGTTCCAAAAACTCTATTATTTGGTGAAGTTCTTCCTTTTTTATCAATCTGACTTTTAAGCAGTATATATTGGTTCATGGCAATCTGTATTCAGACACTTCTGTTTTTTTTATCCATGCGTCTAATTTCCTTGCTGTTTCAAACACAGACTATGCTGTTAGAAAGAAAAAAGGGGGTGTTCTATAACTATATAGCATACATTATATATAATGTATTCCACGATTTGCTCTTTAATTAAAAAAAGGAACTGAAACCCCTTTTAAAAATAATTTTCGAAAATAAACTTTTTTATTTTTTGCGGGGGCCACTACAGAGTTTTTTTGTTCAATTAAATACAATGATAACTGATGAATTACTTTTGTAAAAGTCATTATTTCAACTTTCTCTTAGAACTCAAACTGTTTATATTATGAGCTGGAATTTATAAATTCCAGCTTATAATTTCTTAAAATTCAACTGAACAAGTTATGATCACTTGTGGCCAATATTTGGCTTTAATGCGCATGTCTTAAATCTTTATTTTGTATATCTGTTTTTAGCTAAATAAAAAGTTGACACATTGCCAAATCAGAGCCTTTTATTTTTAGTTCAGTTTAAAAACGCACAAAAATGAGAGACTCCTGTTGTAACCAGCTGGTATAACATAAAAATATTGAGTAGTTTGATTTATTCAACATCAACAAATGAAAAACTTAAAGATGCCTATTTGCATTAAAACTGTATATAAAGTGACCCATCATATTTCACCAAAATGAGGCCATGGTCACCTGATTAGAATTAGTTGCTGCTGGAATTTTTTTTTTCTCTCCTACCATGATGAGAACATTTAGCAGCACAAAATCATGGTTTTGTATTTTCCCCAATAGCTGCAGACAGGAAATAACAAAATAATGAATAATGCCTGGCGGTGTTCTACTGATACCACAAGATGAGGTATTGACACTGATCTCTGATTGCATCTCCAAAAAGTCAGTAAAACTCTTTTATCTTCTAGAGAGAATTTGTAAATCTATTTGATGGTATAAGTTAATGCTATCTGCTCATATATTTTTAGGGCTGAAATATTCCAGTTTTACTATTTAGAACTTTTTTTCTGGCCATCTGGTTAAACATGTTCCAAATTTTCAATCCTTCATCAGAGATATGTTTGATGAAGTGATAAGCTGCTGATAGGACAATAATCGTCTGCTAAATGCATAAACTTAAAAAAAGAAAAACATATGTTGTGATATGTTGATGAATTTATCAGCTACCAATAGCATTCCATAATATCAAATCCTAATGATTGCAATACTTGGGCAGGTATTGCAGCACTCCCACCTTGTGTGAACATGTGCCTTTTTTATTCACTTACACTTCACAAACACACAAGAGAGACATATTTTACTAATGGAACACTTTCATAGACAGCAACTATTCTTCATAATTGTTTACTCAAAAGCTTTCATGTTGGGTTGGTACAAAAGTGCAATTGAAATGATCGTTTTTGCAAAGCAGTCAAGGCACACACTGCTAAGCTAAAATGTCTCCCAAAGTTTCTACAGTCTGTCCCTTTTTATTTAGACGTCTGATGGTTTTTACATTTGTAACAGGTGGTGACATTACATAATATGTGAACTTGACAAATATCAAGTATAAATAAACAAATTAGGAGGAAAAGTCAGGATTAAGTTTAAGCCTTTTTAAATTTAGCAGAAATTTTCATTTGCGGTAAGAAACGTTATTCTCACTAACAGTTGCTGGTTCCTTTGTGACATTATCTGTGTTTTTAACAGTGTTCAACTTATACTATCACTGTAGTTTTGATTTCAACTATTGTACTAACATCCAGCTGGATAAATGGGCTTGAAATCTTGTTAGATGCTGTACAACCTGTATTTTTTCCGTATTTATAAAATATATGGAGTATATCCAAAGATATGCAAGATGCAACTTTTTTGTATCTGGAGATATGCAGGATTTGGATACTTATCCCCGCAGTATACAGATAAAATCCAGCATGTGTATTTTCAGAGGAGCCAACCTTGATCTTCTGGCTTTAACAAGTTTTCCTGGAGATTGTCATTACATCTGTATGTATATGCTAAAATCCTCACACACACTCTCAGAAGATCCAGATAGCATTTCTTTCGATAGGCCAAAAAGCTCACAATACCTATTCTGACAAATACATTATATCGTGAACCTGTATTTAAATAAGATCCTTAAAAGGATTTTCTAGCATATTACATATCTTTAGAATACTTTCATATATATGCTGAGCTTTTTCAGGAATAACTTGCTACTGGAAATGGCTGCTATTATTCCAGTAGCACATAATCCTAATTGAAATATTTATTTTTTCTATTACAGTTATGTTTAAAACAATGCTTGGGTAGGAAATTCATAGTTAAAATTGATGTATACTTCTTGACGATTCTGAATATTGTTCCCACTGAAAAAACATCCTGCGATGGACTGGCGACAGTGGCACGGGAAGGGGGGTGCTGCGGGGGCTGCCTCCCTCGTCATTGCATCAGCCCCCCATGGTGGGGGGCTGTGGAGTAACATAATATTGTACTTAAAAACATGAAATTATTTATATATTTATTTTTTAAAAGACTGTGTTTGATATGGGATTAAAATGATGGGCTGTGTATAAGATATAAACTAATGATTCATTATTTTAATATTTCATAAAAAAACTAGGCTACTCCCCCAGAAGTGCTTCCGCCACCTCACATTCGTTTAGGCATGGCTAGCAATAGGCAGCAGAAACGTATTTCTGACTATTTCGAGGTAAGAAATGGTTTTAATTCCCCTATACTGCCGCCGAGCATTTATTTAGCGTTATTTATTTCTTATTTATTTCTATATGCTGTGCCTATTCATCGTAGTCCTGTGGCTGAAGAAGTCTACGCTAGAATAAGGCTGCATATCACTAAATATTATGTCTGTATTAAGCTATTTAGTGATAAAATATGAAATTTGTTAATTTTTTTTTTTGTGTGTGTTTTTTGTTTCAGATATGAAATCATTCCCCATATCCATAGTCGAATGGACTTTCAAGACGTTCAATGCTCAGTTTAGGCTATATTTAGGCCATGTTTCATTCAAGTATTCCTGATCCTGTTGATTGGGAGCTGTTGTTTGTTTTGAATGATTACAAGAGAAGAAATAAAGTTTAAAATGTTCATGCTTTGTTCCGATGCATTTTAAGGCCCCGTCCACCCACACTAAGTCAAACCCTGGCCTAAATTCACAAATTTTTCACCAAACCAGCCTCTCATCCATACGAAAACGGCGTTTCGGGGGTCTGTAAACCATCTTTTTTTTATTAAGCCTTCAGAGTGGGGAAGATTTTGAAACGCCGCTTCGGTGGTTCCATCTTTAAGGTCTGACCACATTTTTTATTTTTACACGATGCGCGCCATAGCTGCCGCTTCTAAACACGTTACGCGCCGCATACAGTATCACAACAACAATGTCGTGCCGTACTGAGTTGAATGGTTGCTGCTCATGCTACTCACCCTGCTGTCGGCTTTACAACAGAATCCTCTTCTTCTGGAATATCTCCAGGAAGAACAGAGCAATATCGACGACATAGTTCAGTTACACCTGAATTCTGACTGAACCACCATGAAATGGACCCTCAAGCAGGGCACATGCTGCATACATATTGCGCGCGATGCTCAACATTTTCGCTGTTCGTTTTTCACCTATTTTTGCTTTTGGCACCACAGCGCCACTTACAGTGTCTGGCATACATTTTGCAGCGCTTACGCATTCATGTGGGATCTATCACATTTATTTTTACCGCTCTCCTGCCTTTATGACAAACGTTTCTGAAATAATATTACCGTTTGCTGTTCAGTTTTTTCTTGGACTTCTCGCGTGGACGCAGGCCTTAAATGGCAGTTTTTGGCTAATAAATGTATGTAGGCCTACAATATTATGTTAAAAACGTCAGCCACAGCTCTCTCAATCATAATGACGCCATGTGTTTTCCAACCCAGCCATCACCCCCCCTTGCTTGAAACAGCTTCCAGCGCGCCTGACTGGCGACCTGTCCAGGGTGTAGTATCTGGGAGAGTACAGAGGTAGGTGGAGGACGAGCATTAACAGCCCGATCCGTCAGTAGTGATTTTTAGTCTAGACATATGTTTCTCCTTAATATGCTTTGGCCCTACTGTGGCTCTAACTTTCTTATACCTCATTTAAAATATGTTATCCTGAGCTATTTTAGTATTTGTGCTACTATATGCATGGGCTGCCAGGGACCACTTTTCGTTATCCTGCTTCATTCTATATCTATTCTCCCATTCTGCTGCATTTGTTAAGTTCCACTCATAAGTATATGTTCTCTCAGCTTTTCCCAGTCATAGTAGCTTCATCTGGTTTCTTCCTGAGCGGTTGTGGCTTGATCCTGGATTAAAATACCAGCTGTGTTGCTATCTGGGGAGTGGCGGCCTATAGGGCTTTTAATCCTGAGGTTGTGATTTCGATCCCACACTGGCACTGGGTCCCATAACCCCACACTGCTCCCTGAGCGCTGCACAATGGCAGCCCACTGCTCCCCAAGGGGATGGGTTAATCTGTACTTGTGACAGTGGAATGCCACTAAAGTTGAATTCTATCTTCTCTGTTTATAGATTTTGAAGCTTGCTCTCTTTCCGGTGTAGTTGTGCCTTGAGTTTCAGAACTTACAGAGCCAGACTGGAGAGAAGGCCTCCTAAGGATCACCGGTGTGAGCCACTGAGACAAATAAAGCCTGCCTTGCCATGCTAAGCTGCTGCTGGATGAAGCTTAACCTTCCAACTGCACATGTAAAAAAAGGTTTGCAAGTCTGGCACAATTAGGGACAGAACAAAGTATATGTCTTTTGATGATGTTGATCATTTTATGTGTTTACTGATGAGTAAAGACAAGCTAACAGGATGGACTGCATTTTATGCTACTAAGGGTTTAAACACTTATATAACATTAGTGTTCATGTGTTCCTCATATGCTCATTACATTTTGATTACCAAGTATGACCAAGAGTAATTTAATGGAATCATCATGTCTATTTGCTTCTAGCTATTTCAAAGAAGTTAAAGAATCATTTAACTAAAGGTTATTGAATCCTGATTAAGAAAATCATTTAATAAAACATTATTTGGCCAAATAATGTTTTATTCACCTAATAGGCTTGCATTGTGAATTGTTCTGAAACATTCCAATTTATTTAAAATTTACAAATTAAAAGCTCATTTAATTAAATTCTTCCAGATAAACTTTGGTTTTCAAACTCAAAATCCATCTTAAACTGTAATATGGGTTTCAACCATGTTCCCCTTCCTCTTGCGTACATAGTATTTTAGTTGATTTTCGCTAGTTTTAGTTAAGAGTTTTAAACTGAAATTATATCAATATTTCAGTATATCTTGTTAATAAACTCATATAGTGAACAGAAGTTGTGGTTAATTAATTCCAAGTATGTGCCGAATTAACTGTTTGACCATGATTAGTGCTCGAATCAGTCTTTCATTTATTGTTCTAACACACAGCTAGTAGGGCGTGTGTCATAAAGAATATATAACAGCCAAATAATATCTGATTAAATAAGTTATACCACCACCCCTACCGGGGAGGGCAATAAACATCTTAAAAGTATCAGAAAAATTCTATTCCCAGCTGGCTGGGAATTGACTAAAATATAAATCACAACCTTAATGTGGCATCCTACCTGAATTGGAATTGAACATAAAATTACAACACCTATCAGACCAGCTCTGGCCTGTGTTCTGACTCCTGCTGGATTCTGCCTGTTAACCAAACCTGTCATAAAGTGGGACAGATGGACCCAATATTCAAGGTGAGATAGTCAGTAGGAGAGTTCAAAGCCTTTTTTGAAACAAAAAACATTAAGAGACAGAAGTGTGCAGCTGATGTGACTGCAGGAGGGTGGACGGGGCACCGCCCAGTCACTGACACTCTGATTTAACAGTTCAGTCCATCCTTTCAATAATAGGCAGGAACATGCAGGATCGCGATCCTGGTCAGGGGAGAACAGATCAGGCAAGAACAGTTCAGGGATCCAGGAGTTCTCCGCTTGATCACAGGTTCCGACCCAAACAGGAACAGAGGGTTCCAGGCTTCCAGGAATCCTCAGAGCATGGAGGCAGGTTTGGAGTCAGATGGGTCAAGAAGCTTGTCCAAATGGACACGAACCGATGCAAACAGGGGCACCGTCCATGGCAGGTTCAGAGTCCCATGTGTCGAGCAACCAGCTCAGACAGAAATGCACAGACACAGACAGGCAGAATCCAGCAGGAGTCCAAAGGTGGTTCATGCCAACAGATCAGACGGGGACAGACATGGCCAGTGGGTGAGAGAGAACGGAACCAGGAGATCAGGATCACAAAGGATACACTGAAAAACTCTCACCACTGGCTAAGGATTAAACTCGCCTAAAGACACTGTCTCCGGAATAATCTCACTGGAACGCGGACATGAACCATTTTACGTAAAACTTAAGTTTTCATAAAACTTATGAAAGCAGAACCTCAAGACATCTAACAGGGAACAAACAGCAAATCAAAGATCTGGCCCTGATAGCTGGAACTGAGCCCAATATAAAGGAACAGATGCAGGTGGATGAGATTAGTGATGATTGTAAACCAGGCAGAGTAGGCAGGAGAAAGGCATGAACAATTAAGGCCAGCTATCAGAGCAGATCATGACAAAACCTGGAACTGCTTCCTGACACCGACCTGGATTTCCCTTCAGTACCTCTTCAGATCTGTGATCTTCTGGCCTAAAATCCTGTGAACCTTGTTGACACTGTTTTTTTATCGCCCTGTGAATTTTCCTGCCTTCCTTTATCTGTTTGGATCTGCTCTCCTGCCGGTCCTTGAGCCTTTGGGGCTTCAATGTCTGGGACACTGGGCAGCGTTAGCTGCATCTTGTGTGCAGCCGACCAGCTGGAATCTACCTCTTCTTCTGGGCACAGACTTGAAGACCAGGTTAGTGACTTAAATGTTCATAAGCTTCCTCAACCAGATTAACATCCTTTACTTTCTTCCTGTCAAGGTTACTGCCTTAGACGCCCTAGCTCAGGGGTCTGCAACCTGCGGCTCCGGAGCCACATATGGCTCTTTGGACCCTCTCCAGCGGCTCTTAATAGCGGCTAAAATGTATATAAAGAGCTAAATAATTGACTATAATATATACAATAGCTTTAGCATTTTTTATAAGATGGAAAAGAATGAGATTAAAAGAACCAGAAATATGTTTTAAGAGACATTTTTCTATGTAGTTGGCGAGGCTATCGTTTTAAAATAGATGAATTGATTGTTTGAGATGGCAAAAACTAATTTCCTATACAAGATTTAAAAATAAAGGTTTTCTAGATAAAAGTCATGGTATATTTTGTGGCTCTAAACAACTTTTATTTGTTCGTACTCTGGGCAAAACGGCTCTTGGACTATATACCTATATTTGTAAGTGTAATACTTATAAATATCATATTTTTAAATTACCTTTGAGATATCATATCATATCTGGTTGGGTGATACCATGGTAGTAGAGTCGGACCCGATCCCGGAGGGCTTTTTGCTGGCAGCGGTCTGGTCAGGATGGCGGGGGTTGGGGGCAGAGCCTGAGCAGGAACGGCATGGGGTTAATATGGCGGTGTCCACGCTCCCCTCCCCATCGGATTTTTGAGATTTCTTATTGATTATCTAAGAGCATAAATACGGGACGACCACGGTGCCGAGTCCTTAGTCCTGGGATTGACCGGATAATAATGTATTGAATGTGAGGTCCTTTGGCCCTTTTATTTTTTTTTGCTCATCTTTAAAGAGACTTCGCCTGTGGTGTGAGTGGGAGGTGCTAGGATAAGGAAAGGCTATGGTGAGGACTGTTTTTTTCTGTTTCTTTCCGCGGTGGGGTCCTGAATTGCTCCCTCTCCCAAGCATCTCAGAGTATTCGCCAAGTGCGGGAGCCTGAACACCGATCCTGCTCTCCTCACGGCTGGCTGGTGCCTTTTGGGCTCACGTTGCACTGGAGGCGGAGCTCGGGGTTTCAGGGGTGGATGCCAGTGGCTACTGGCTTATTCTGTTGCCTTTCTCAAGCTGGAGCCCTGGCGGCCTGGGCCCGGCTGGGGCTCCCGCTTGCGGTGAGGCGGTCCCGAATTTCCTGGGTTGTCCTCTCATAGCACCTTTGCTGTTAGGGGTCACCCCAGACATCCTGGGGAGGCTTTGGAGTCTCCCGGCGCCCAGTGCTCCTGGGGAGCTGCATAAATATAATAAAAGCAATTCATATGCATAAATCAAAGAAGCCCGAGAACATTATGGCGATAGCTGTACTGCTCCACTTGAAAGTAAAATCTGTTGAGCTCTTTTGGCATCCGAAATTATTCTTTTTACCACACCGCCAGACCGGACACTGTACAAAAAAAATTAAGTACATTTGGGTACCGCCTGGAATGTGAACAAGACCTTTGTGTGTTTTAATGGCCAGTTGTTAAAAGTCTGTTGTCAAGCTAGACAGGGCAGTACACTAAATCATGTTGTTATCAATTGTTGTGATTTTACGTTCTTTTCTATTCCCAGCCCGCTGGGAATTAATGTTTCTGATACTTTAGATGCTTATTGCCCTTTCCTGTAGGGGTGGTAAAATATCTTATTTAATCAGATATTATTTCAGCTGTTATATATTGTTTATGACACACAGTCTGTTGGGATCCTCAGGCTTGCCCACCAGAGGGCGCCGAGGATCCTCTTCTGCTCTTTTTGTTTTTTCCCTTAGGTTTGGAGTTACTGTGGGGATCTGGAGATTACCCTCTGTCTCCAGCAGGATGCGCTGTGGGTCTTCTGGAGCTGGAACTTTCCTGCACACCTGTTCCTAATCCTCTCATTAGAAGACCTCTCCCTTATAAGCTCCTGCCTGACCTTGATCCCACACCGCAGTGTTGATCTTAGTTGGTTAGCTTCCTGAACCTCAGTTACAGATGAATCTTTGTTATCTCTAGTGTGAGATCAGATTCTAATTCTTCCTTGTCTCACAGGAATCCTGCCTCTTCATTGAGGGAACCCCTGTCTCCTAGGTGGCTCTGGATGAGCTTAACCCACCTGTCTCCTAGGTGAAGCTCTGGATGAGCTTAGCCACCTGTCTCCTAGGTGGCTTGGATGAGCTTAACCACCTGTCTCTCATTGAAAGCTCTGGATGAGCTTAACCACCTGTCTCCTAGGTAGCTCTGGATGAGGCTTAACCACCTGTCTCCTGGGTGAGAAGCTCTGGATGAGGCTTAACCTCCCTGTTCCTGTGAGCTCTGGAAGGGCAATGCTCTCTGGCAACCTGTCTCTGAAGCCCTTACGGCTCACCAGGGAGGTTGCGTCATGAGGCCAGTCCCAGCCCTGTGGCTCTAGGAAGCTTCAACACTTCAATCTGCCCTGGTGAGGCCAACCCCTTGGGGGTCTGCGGATGCTACCTGTCGCTCCCCTGTGGAGTTTTCCCCAAAGAGGTTCCCATGTGGATTTCCCTGTTGTTTCCCTGCAGTGAGCTGGAAGCTCAAATCATCTCCCTTTCCCTACTCCGGACCCCAGTGAACCAGCCCCGGACTGAACCAGTTCCCATGTCATTTTCATATTAGTGTTCTTTAATAAAACTCTTTGGACTTTTTACCAGTGCCTCCGTTATTGTGTTCTGCATCTTGGGCTAACTCTCTGTGACACCCATCATGACACAGTCCCTACCCCAACTATGTGTTAGAACAATAGATGAAAAGAGTGATTAGGGCACTAATCATGGTCAAACAGTTATTTCTGCACATACATGGAATAAATTCACCACAACTTCTGTTCAAAAATATATGGGTTTTATTATAAAAATCATTCAGCCCCAAGTCAAACATATTTCAGTTTAACACTCTCAACTAAGACTGGTAAAACTCAACTAAAACTAAACTAACTGCACTATGTACCAAAGAGGAAGCGGTTGAAAACATGGTATTACAGTTTAAGATGGATTTTGTGTTTGAAACAAAAGTTTATCTGGAATATTCTGGGATATGATCAGAATGGCTTTTCACTAATTTTTAAAGTGGAATGTTTTCAACTAAATCGGCAGGGGCAAATAAAACTTATTATTTTGGCCAAATAATAAATGTATAAGAATAACATAATAGGGAAGTTAAAATATAAAAAGAAAATAAAAATACTGTAAAGTGTTTTGGCTTTCAATATAAAACAAGGAGAATAAATAACCAATATGCAGCTATGGACATTTTTACAGTAATGGATATTTGAAAATAACCCAGCAACATCAAGAGATATTCTGCAAGGAATGACAGCAACAGGTTATTTAACTGACCAAGGTTTTCTATCATTACATTTTGATTTTATTTGTTTCTATAGGTATTGGTTTGGAACCTTTATTCCTCTGGGTTCTTAATTTGTGAGTCTGGTCTTTGCTCACTTTAACCTTTTAAAAATAAATAAAATAAAACTAAACAGTTTGAAAAACTATAGCAGTATTTATTCCTTTCCTGCTTTGTGTGTCAACTTTCCTTGATTTAAAGCAGCAAAATTATCTGACGGTAAAACATGCTGAAGGGTGAACCTGGTCGAATTCACAGCCAAAACTCTTCCGGACTCCTTATTTTCAAGGACTTCGGCGATCCAGTCTAGGTAGACCGTAACTCTTGGAGGGATGGAATGCTAGGTTTTCGGGCTCCAAAGCTCTGATTAAGAACAGGGGCTGCCCTCGCACTGACGCTGCTCAGGATTACGTCACACGGAGCGTTGTGCGCAGTGAAATCAGGACATTTCCTCACTTTCTAAAACCCGGACGCTTCCAGGACAGGGCGTGAAATACGGATATGTCCCGGAAATACGGACGTTTGGTCACCCTACTTTAGCATCATTTAGCATTGTCTTTACTCAGCAGTAAGCGCCCGCG
>JAGKQL010000049.1:2131347-2145421 GCA_018398635.1 Cyprinodon brontotheroides
GATTAGATTCACAGATGATGAGAGGAGAAAGTTTGTCTAAGAAAGTTTTCCAGCTCCACATTTTTCTGGTTGTAAAACCTTCTGATTAAACCAAAGTTCACTGTTTGGTCAGCTTGTTTCTAAAGAGATAAACCAGGTTGCTGGAATTAAACCTTTGCTTAAGAAACTGTCTCTTGACCCAGATGACTTGGTTAATTATAGACCTATATCCAATCTTCCTTTCTGATCAAAAATTCTTGAGAAAGTAGTTGTCAAACAAGTGTGCGATCACTTAGAACATAATTAACTTTTTGAACAGTTTGAGTCTGGCTTTAGAGCTCATCATATCACTGAAACAGCTCTGATGAAAGTCACTAATGATATTCTCATGGCCTCAGATAATGGACTTGTATCTGTGCTCGTCCTGTTGGATCTCAGTGCTGCATTTGATACAGTTGACCATAATAGTCTTTCAGAAAGACTTGAATATTATGTTGGAATTAAAGGAACAGCACTAGACTGGTTTAAATCTTATCTATCTGATCGATTTCAGTTTGTTTACGTTAATGACTAATCTTCCTCATGCTCAAAGGTTACCTGTGGAGTACCACAGGGATCAGTGATATGACCAATTCACCATATATATATATATATATATATGCTTCCAATCAGTAGAGTTATTATACACCATGGGATTCATTTCCACTGTTATTCATTTGAATGTGTTTTACTGGAGGCATCCGTGTTTGTCAAAGAACACTACTGCCACCTACTGGTTTGTGACGTCACTGTGCGGTATCGGCTGTTGATCAAGTCCCAGTGCTGTATCTGTTGTTTGTCATAACGCGCTATTATCCAACTCATCTTGAAAACATTCTTCTTCCAAATGTTGGCTACATATTATGAGTTTTTTCTCTGGCCAGAAGTTCGATGGCAAATCCTCCCTCTTCAAGTTGGCGATCCAAAGATGAACCCGTCCGTGGAGGATCAGGAATCAGAAAGGTGAAATAACTTTTTTTTTTCACTTTTACCCGATGTATTCCAGCATCCAACTGCCATGCACGTGGGCATTGTCAGTTTCACTATAGCTCTGGTGAATTTTAATGGTGAAGTCCTCTGGAAATCTTCAATAATTGTTGTTGATTGCAGATGTGTCTAGTAGTTCCCACTGATTTTGCTTATAAAGAGAATGGCAAAGAAATTGGCGCTAGGCTTACCGCACCATGACGTCACTGCCGGGAGATGGCAGGAGGGAGGTTTTACTATATTTGGGCAAAAGTGGCCGCTCCCAGACCCACAACGAAAATTAAAAATATTGTATTTATATTTTGGCTGACTAATACTAAATTCGTTAAATCACCACAAACTTATTAGTTTTAGGTATAAATAATGATCCATTGATTATTCCTTACAGTTAAATCAAATGATATCTCTAGATGTTTGTATACAGCAGACAGCACATATACCTACATATTTTGGCTTCAAACAAGCTGCCAGATCCTAAAAAGGCTTCAAAAAAATTTTTTCTTTCTAATTTCCTGGGATTCTGGTTGGAAGTGAATATAGAGTCAGCTGAACAGGACCATCACCTCAGTGTGTTTATTCTGCAGAGTGGACTCTTCAGGAAGCCACAGATCTCCTTCACTCCAGCATCCTTCAGATGGTTGCTGCTGAGGTCCAGCTGGCTCAGATGGGAGGGGTTGGACTTTAGCGCTGAGACCAGAGTGGAGCAGCTGATCTCTGACAAACTGCAGTTCTCCAATCTACAGAGGGAGACATTCTGGTGAGGAGCAAAGGAAATGAAGTGCAGTTGAATCTGAAAAAGTTTTTAAAAAGACAGTAATAATAATTTAACTTTATTGATCTCACATTTAACCAATCCCCTTGGGGAGCAGTGGGCTCCCCAAGGGGATTGTAATTATAATTATTTATAATTGTATTTTTTCCAATTAGAGCAGTGGTTTTGATGGCAGGATGTAGATCACAACATATTTCAGTAAATGATCGGTATAAAGACCAATGCTAGCATACCTTAGGATTTGTAATTTACTGTTTGAATTCTCCAGTCCGAGACATAGATGTTTCAGTCCAGAGCCGCTCAGGTTGTTCCAGCTCAGATCCAGGTCAATCAAATGGGAGGGTTTGGATCTCAGAGCTGAGGCTACAACCTGGAGGTGGTTCCCTGAAAGTCCACATCGGTGGAATCTGGGATTAAAGACAGAAAACAACAAAAAGCAATACACCTGTGTACGGTATGATACAAATTCAACTAATGATGAGCACAGTCTGAGATCTGGATTTAATTCATGACATTTGAACCAAACAGTAACCCTCCTCGGCCTGTGCGGCTGTCAGTCCGCCTGCATGTCACATGATCCTCTGGGAAACACCTTCATGGGAGCTTTATGTGGGCAGAGGAAGCTGGACTGGAGCTGAGTAAATGTTAATGTCCACGAGTTCTCTTTCCAGCAGAACACTAAGCCTAGTTCTGGTTCTGCTGGGGCCGACCGGTGTTCCACACTGAGCCTAGTTCTAGTTCTGCTGGAGGGTTCTTCCTGTTAAAGCGAGTTTTTGTCGACTGTCGCTGCATGCATGCTCAGGGGGAGGGATTGCAGCATGTCAAAGACTCAAAGCTATAAAGTTGTAGATCATTTATTTCCAATCCTAGGGCCCGGCCCGGTACCATTCCATGTCCAAATGTTGTTTTATTGTAAAAAAAATATCATCCATCCATCATCCATCCATTCATTCATCCATCAATCCACATCATCCATCCATCATCCATCCATTCATTCATCCATCCATCATCATCCATTCATCCATCCATCCTTCCATCCATCTATCATCCATCCATCCATCCATCCATCATCCATCATCCATCCATCATCCATTCCATCCATCAATCCATCCATCCATGTCATCCATCCATCCATCCATTCATCCATCCATTCATCCATCCATCTTTCATCCATCCATCCATCCATTCATCCATCCGAACATCCATCAAATCATCCATCTGCATATCATCCATCCATCATCCATCCATCCATCATCCATCCATCCATTCATCCATCCATCATCCATCCATCCATCCATTCATCCATCCATCCATTCATCATCCATCCATTCATCCATCCATCCATTCATTTCATTCATCCATCTATCAATCATCCATCCATTCATTCATTCATCTATCCAATCATCCATATCATCCATCCATCCATCCATCCATCTGTATATATCCATCATCCATCCATCATCCAACCATCCAACATTCATCCATTCATTCATCCATCCAGTATCCATTCATCCATCATTCAATCCATCCATCTATATATCCATCTTCATCCATCCAATCTTAATCCATCCATCCATCATCCATCCATCCATCCATCATCCATCCATTCATTCATCCATCAATCCATCATCCATCCACCATCATCCATCCATCCATTCATCCATCCATCATCCATCCATCCATCCATTCATCCATCCATCATCCATCTATCATCCATCCATCCATCATCCATCATCCATCATCCATCCATCCCATTCATCATCCATCCATCCATCATCCATCCATCCCATCATCCATCCATCTATTCCATCCATCCATCCATCCATCCATCATCCATCCATCAATCATCCATCCATCCATCCATCATTCCATCCATCTTAATCCATTCATCCATCCATCCATCCATCCATCCATCCATCCATCCATCCATCCATCATCATCCATCCATCATCCATCCATCCATCCATCCATCCATCAGATCATCCATCATCCATCCATCATCCATCCATCCATCCATCATCCATCCATCCATCCATCCATCATCATCCATCCATCCATCCATCCATCCATCATCCATCCATTCATCCAACCATCCATCCATCATCCATTCATCCATTTCATCCATCCATCCATCCATCCACTTCCTCATCCATCCTTCCATCCGCCATCCATCCATTCATCTCATCCATCCATTCATCCATCTAATCATCCATCCGGCCCCATCCATCCATCCATCTTCATCCATTCATCCATCAATCAATCCATCCATCATCCATCCATTCCGCGTCCGTCCGTTATTGGTCAGGTGAATTAAGATTAAAGGTCGTCGTTTCATCCATCCATCCATTCATCCATCCATCATCCATCCATCCATCCATCCATCCATTCGTCCTCAGGTAGCTGAGGGATTACTGTCTGATGTCACTGAGGCGACGTCCTCAGGTAGCTGAGGGATTACTGTCTGATGTCACTGAGGCGACGTCCTCAGGTAGCGGAGGGATTACTGTCTGATGTCACTGAGGCGACGTCCTCAGGTAGCTGAGGGATTACTGTCTGATGTCACTGAGGCGACGCCCTGTGTAGCTGAGGGATTACTGTTCGATGTCACTCGAGGCGACGCCCTCAGGTAGAGGGACATTGTTCGATGTCACTGAGGCGACGCCCTGGGGTAGGGAGGATTACTGTCTGATGTCACTGGCTGGCGTCCTCAGGTAGGGGGAGAGTTGCTTTGTCTGATGTCACTGAGAGGCGGCGTCCTCCCGAAGGTAGCTGAGGATTACTGTCTGATGTCACTGGCGGCGACGCACTCAGGTAGCTGAGGGATACTGTCTGATGTCACTGAGGGCGGCGCCCCTCAGGTAGCTGGAGGGATTACTGTCTGATGTCACTGGCCGGCGCCCTCAGGTAGCTGAGGGATTACTGTCTGATGTCACTGATGTCACTGAGGTAGCTGGCCCTGATGTCACTGAGGGATTACTGTTAGATGTCACTGATATGAGGCGGCGCCCCTCAGGTAGGGGGACATACTGTCCTCGATGTCACTGAGGCGACGCCCTGGGTAGGGGAGGGATTACTGCATGATGTCACTGAGGCGACGCCCTCAGGTAGCTGAGGGATACTGTCTGATGTCACTGAGGCGGCGTCCTCAGGTAGCTGGAGGGATTACTGTCTGATGTCACTGAGGCGGCGCCCCAGGTAGCTGAGAGACTGTCTGCGATGTCACTGGAGGCGATCCTCCAGGTAGGGGAGATTACTGTCTGATGTCACTGGAGGCGGCGCCCCTCAGGGGAGGATTACTGTCTGATGTCACTGAGGCGACGCCCCTCAGGTAGGGGAGGGATTACTGTCTGATGTCACTGAGGCGCACGTCCTCAGGTAGCTGAGAGAGACTGTGCCTGATGTCACTGAGGCGCACGCCCCTCAGGTAGCTGAGGAGGATTACTGTCTGATGTCACTGAGGCGGCGCCCCCTCAGGTAGCTGGAGAGGGATTACTGTCTGATGTCACTGAGGCTTAATGCCCCAGGTAGGGAGGGATTACTGTCTGATGTCACTGAGGCGTGCGCCCCTCAGGTAGGGGAGAGGGATTACTGTCTCGATGTCACTGGAGGCGTCCTCCCTCAGGTAGGGAGGGATTACTGTCTGATGTCACTGAGGCGGCACGCCCCTCAGGTAGCTGAGGGATGCACTGTTCGATGTCACTGGAGGCGACGTCCCCCAGGTAGGGAGGGATTGCTGTCTGATGTCACTGGAGCGTCCTCCACGCTGAGATTACTGTAGCGCGAGGCGGAGGGAGCCATTACTGTCTGATGTCACTGAGGCGGCGCCCTCAGGTAGCTGAGGGATACTGTCTGATGTCACTGAGGCGGCGTCCTCCAGGTAGCTGGAGGGATTACTGTCTACGATGTCACTGAGGCGACGTCCTCAGGTAGCTGAGGGATTACTGTCTGATGTCACTGAGGCGACGTCCTCAGGTAGCTGAGGGATTACTGTCTGATGTCACTGAGGCGACGTCCTCAGGTAGCTGAGGGATTACTGTCTGATGTCACTGAGGCGACGTCCTCAGGTAGGGGAGGGATTACTGTCTGATGTCACTGAGGCACGTCTAGGGGAGGGATTACTGTCCGATGTCACTGGCGAGCGCGTCCGGTGGGTAGCTGAGGATTACTGTCACAGTGTCACTGGCGGGCGTCCTCAGGTAGGGATTGCTGTCTGGTATCGCCACTGGTGACGTCCTCAGGTAGCTGAGGATTACTGTCTGATAAAAATAAAAAATCTACTGGACTCTGTTTTCCAAGTTTAATGATGTTTTGTTTCTCATCCAGGAAGCTTTTTCAATTTAAAATGTCTAGACTTGTGTGAATGAAACTCAAAAACCTACCACAGTGATAGAGTTGATTTCCTTCCACTGTCATCTCAACCCCCATCGTCATGCAGGGGACCAAGAAATCTTGCCTGATCCGCCAGGCCAACAATGACCCTAACGACTCAATTTTCAGAGGCATAGACCAGTACTGGGTATTGCAGAATAACAAAGACGTCAATGACTCCCCATTTCTAAGGGATGGAGCTGTTCTTCTGGTTAAATTTGCATATAACAAGGTTTTGTTATGCTACTCTATTCAATTCCATTTATTTCTATAGCGCCGATTCACATCATGTCATCTCAGGTCACTTTCCAGTTCACCTGATCATCCGGTCAGATTGATTCGAAGTTTTCTATGCTCACAACCATTACAATCAGTTAAGAAATGTTTAAACATAGACACTTAAATATGGGGAGGATTTTCCTGACCCGCCCTCTCCACTTTAAAAAGATGCTTATTAAATGCTTATTAAATGGATGCGAGAGCATGCACAAGCCCATTTCTCCTCATTTTACTAATTGTGAAACAGATTTCTCCAAATAGCATGCCAAACTTCACCTGTTGAGTTTAAACTTTGCAACCGAGGAACCAGTGGGAAGCCTGACCTGTACTTTCATGGTACGCCATCGCGTGAAAGAATCTCCCAAAAACACTCTGGTCTGGTTTTGTCATGGTCCTGGCCCTGGTGGCTTGATTGCTTATTCCACCCACCTGTTTAACTCTGCCTGTTTTCTCATCATTGCTTATCTGATCCACCTGGTTCCAGCTCCTATATATACTGTTTGTTTTCAAGCTAGCAGTGCCAGATTATTCTAGCTGTTTGGTGAGAGTAACTCTAGCGTTTGACTATTATTCTTATTATTCTGTTTGTGACCTGTTTCTGTCTTGTGGATTCCGAGTTTTGCCCCTGTCTGCTCTATCAGTCTGACCAGTTCTGGACTGTTTCTTGGATGCAACTGGCTCACTAAACCTGGACTGTTTTCCTGACCCCGGCTTGGATTCCCTCATCGGTACCTCATCGGCTCTCTGATCATCTGGTAAAAGAACTTTGTTCTTGTACGACTTTGGCTTGGATCTCCCTGGCGTCGCTTGGCATCAGCTCCGCTCACCTCATGGAACTCCGGGGGCCGCGCCCGCCGCAAGCAGAGGACAATCACCTTCACAGATTCCTCTCAACCCTCTGGGATCGGACTGAACTCTAAAACAGGTCAGTGACTATAGCTCTTAGCTGTTACCAGCCATTCATTCTTCACCGACCTGAGTGTCTGTTTCCACAGAGGATCCGTGTTATCCGCTCCAGCTGACGCGCCGTCGCACGCTGTCATTTAATAAAAGAATGTTGGAAACCTTCCAGCTCTGTCCTGGTGACTGAATTTCAAGGTTTCCGAGCCCCTGACAGGTTTCTCTATTCTGAGGCCTTTCTCATCTTCTCATCCACTTCGTAGACACTTTTTCTCTTCCGACCCTCGGCCATTCAAAGAACCGCGGTAAAAAAGATGAGCTACAATGACTGTCAGAAACCGTAGCTCACCACAGATATACGCCTGAAAGTGTGCATGCGCAGAAACATACCAACCAGTGTAACAAAAATAATTTCCTCTGGGATTGTTAAAGTATTTCTGATTCCTGAACCACAATGATTGACAATTAAAGAGAACCACTTCTTTTTGATGATCCACACCCAGAAGAAAGAGCATCCTCACTATACCTTTAATAGTTCTATCCTTTTTAGGAAACATATTTTCTAATGATATCCAATGAAAGTTATGGTTACATTCAGATACATGCAGACCATTTTTGGTGAATGTATTATTTGAATTTGTAAAGAAAGGTTTATACTTATATGCATTATTTGTATTGTATTATGGCTTTGCGGTGGTGTCAAAAGTACACATCTGTTACTTCAGTAGAAGTATAGATACTGCAGCTTAAAAAACACTCACTCTGGTAAAAGTTGAGTATCAACTTGACCTCTTTACTCAAGTAAAAGTGAAAGCAGTATGTGCGACAAAAACTACTTAAAGTGCTATAAAGTAACCTTTAAAAAACTATATATGAATTAGAAAGCTCAATTTTTTCAACTATTTCTATAAATTCTTTTTTGAGATAGAGGGCAAGGATGAGGGAGGGCTTGTTGGTCTCCATCTCTCGAAATGGTTGCTTGCCTGTGTCCGACCTTTTCAGACATTTCAACATCTTTTTCCTGAATCCAACATTGTAGCACTGGCACAGACAATTCATGTTTGCAGTTTGAAGGTTGAACACTTACCTGCTGCTTCCGATGATTTCCTTTAACTAACCAATGAGTGTTTTGCGTTCTATGACTCATCCAATGACACTAGTTTTCACTAGATGTGGATGGAGCCAATGATCTGCATTGGATGGAGCACATGATGTGTAGACAAATATTTATAAACATTAAACCCGAAGCCAAGAGTAATGAGTACCCGTTTGTTTTAAATATGTAAGGAATAGAAAGTACAGATACCTGTGTGAAAATCCCACTGATTTAGCAGTCAGAAGTAGGAAGGAAAATAAGTAATGGAGTGAAGTATAGATACCTAAAAAGCTGCACTTAAGGTACAGTAATGCTACAATATGTGGGATATTCTTATATTAAACTACTGAGACTTATCTTAGAATTTTAATAATTTTCTTTTAATTTTCAGATTACTGACATTAGCCCAAATTTTAAGTTTTGATCTTTTTTTCCAACAATTTAATTTGAAAAACTTTTGATTTTTTTTATTAAATTGCATGCAGTTCAAAATACACTAGTGTTTTATTTGCTGCTCATTAAGCCTGTAAGTTGACTTATAATGATTGCTGCGGTACTTATTGAGCCCTGTGGAAGTAAAATAAATAAAAAATAAAAAAACATTTCATTAACCACACTGCCATTTTGTTAAAATGCTAAGAAGTGTATTTGGTTAGAAATAAAACATTGAACCTTGTGAAGTTACTTTCTTTTGTTTGACTTACTTTATTCATTTGAGGCAATCAGTTTCCTAGAATCTGTAAAGTAAACTCTACTGTTCATCTCAGTTGGACCAACATGATGCAGCTAAGTTAAGAACAGGTTCATTTACTTGCTATTGAAACTACTTCATTGAATTAAGTTAAATTCATTTCATAAAATGAAGTTTATACAACCAGGCTTTAAGTACACTGCACTAGTACATGTTAATTAAACAAAATGAAAGACTAATAATTATAAATACTTTACTTTTTTAAGGCAATTGGTTTTCTAGATTTTTTTTAAAGTAAACTCAACTTGTCAGATTAGTGTAGAAAGGTACTCAAGAGGAGTAAGGCTAAAATTACACAAAATGTATTTCTAATCAAAGATTTTTTTATTACATAACTTGAAGGTTTTTTTGTTTTTTTTTCAGGAATGTCTTACCTTGCACTAAGCAGCCCTGACTGGCAGTCTGCAGCTCAGATGTTCTGGAGCCTTCACCACAGTGGAGAGAGGAAGGTGGTCCAGCTGAAGCAGGAACATCACTCCTCTTCGATCTGTGAAAACATTTTCTCATCAGCACTGGTCTGGAACTGAACACCAGGGAATGTTAATCACGTCAATTCAAACTTCTGCCTGCTGCTGTGCGCCTGCTCCAGCTACCATGATATAATGATGATATTTATTGTTTATCTATAAAGGCCCAGAACCAATAGAAGATAATCAGTTATTTCCATGCAGTATGTTTCCTCTGGGAAACTCGTGGCATTATCTTCTTGACTGGCCTTCATTGACTACTGCTTCCTTCTTATAACAGAGAAACCACATTTCTGCACACTTTTACCTTTAATGTTACAACTAAATGCTTGAATTTTCTACTGAGAAGCAAACAAGTCTGAGACAAAATATATAAATTAATAAAAAATGTATGATAGCCTAGTTGCATAAAATCACACCAATAGAATGGAACGTCTTAAAAAATTAATTTCGTGGTGATTGAAGACAGAAAACAAGTAGTGTACTTATAGAAAATAAACTGGTGGTTGTTGTTGTTGACAGAAAGTTAAAAGCAGCTCAATTTGGCTAACTTTATATAGACAACTAAACCAGATCATCCAGTCAGATTGATTCAAAGTTTTCTATATAAGGAAAACCAGCTGATTGCATTGACTCATTGACTCTTCAGCAATCCCTCACACTAAGCATACGGTCATTAGACACGCTAAGACTGCAGATGCTCCCACCGTACTACATAGGTGCTGCGTTATGTTAGTAATCGTTGTCCTGTCTTACTTCACTTCGTTGCAAATGTGTATGGTGTTGCCCACGATGCCGTTGCACAGATATTCCCCAGTGGCGTGCCCATCATAGCCGCCCAGGATGTACACACTCTTAGTAGAATGTCACATAACCATGGAGGGTGCTGCACCCTCAGATTCATAAGCCAGCACAATGGCATCTGCACCAGCCTGTGCCAGGAAAGGGCTTTCTTCCTGTTCTGCCCACTGTGGCACATGAACAGCTGCTCTGACCAATGAATTTACTGCTGCACTGCCCAGACGTGGCACAGAGTGGTCACCAACGTCTGTGTCCTAGGTAGGACCGGGGCGGGCAGTACCTTCCCACGGAGGCAGGTGGTTGTAACGGCCCGTACACCGAGCTCACGGAACCTCTTGATTGTGATTACTGCCAGTAAAATGGCAGTTATCATAGAAATTTAATTCAGTGGAACAGCACACATCGACTCAAAAGGCGACCTACTCAGGACCCTCAACACATGTGGTAAGACCTTGCTGTTGTTGGCCTCTGAAAATATTTTTGGACATTGAGAACCAATATCCATGTTTCATCTTAATGTTTTCACTGGAGTAGAGGATGCAGTTTTGCTCATAAAACAGCCATGAGACCCAGTTCTCTGCTCTGCAACCCCCTCTCAGCCCAGCTAACTCCACAGGACCCCTCCCACAGAGGTGTGCCTTGGCCCCCATGGAGCTGAGAAACTCACAGCACAAAAGATTTCAGTCTCTTTCTGTGAAGCTGCCCAGAGGTTCACATTGGAAGAGGAAACCACCATGGAGACCCAGGCCCAAAGGCCCAGATCTCCAGAATGACCGAAGACATGATGGATGACATTTCAGAACCAAACGGCTGCAAAACAGACTTATTGCAACACATTTCTCTGAGTTTCAGTTTCAGACTGGAGGGGAAATTCTCCTGAAGAAGCCGTTCCCTCTGGTATGACCCCCCCACCCCGTTGCTGTGAGGCTGCAGTGAAAAGCTCCTAAGTGCTGGAGGGAACTCAAACCTTCTAAAACAGATAGATTCCAGTTAATATGTCTTTGGATGATTTTGATAATTTCATGTGTTTACTGATGAGTAAAGACAAAGCTAACAGGACGGATCGCATGGTACGCTATGCTACATTAATATGTTTTGAGCTGTTGTTGAAACTTGGACAAGCTTTATTTCACTAATGGTTTAAACACTGATATAACATTAGTGTTTGTGTGTTTTCTCATATCCTCATTAAATTTCCATTAAAAAATTATAACCCAAACTCATTAAATTAACTGCATATTTGCTTCTAGCTATTAATTATTAATTAATTAAGCAAATCCATGAGGTGAATAAAACATTATTCGGCCAAATAATGTTTTATTCACCTCAGAGATTTGCATTACAAATTGGTTTGAAAACATTCCAATCACTCTAAATTTGTGAAAAGATTTGATCTCATCCCAAATTCTTCCAAATAAACTTTGGTTTTAAAACACAAAATCCATCCTAAACTGTGCTAATATTAGATCATCTCATTGATTATGGTTTCCAACCTTGTTTTCCTTCCTCTTTGTACATATTACTTTAGTTGAGTTTCATTAGTTTTAGTTAAGAGTTTTTAACTGAAATATGAAATATAATTTGGAGCTGAATGATTTTTGTTAATAAACTCTTTTTGAATGTAAATTTATTCCATTTCTGTGCAGAATTATCTGTTTGACCATGATTTCAGCTCGAGTCACTCTTTCATTTGTTGTTCTAACAAGCCGCAGCTAGTAGGGCGTGTGTTCATAAACATATATGATAGTCCCAATAATATCTGATTATATAAGATATTTACCACCCCTACCGGGGGGCAATAAACATCTAAAAGTATTGCAACAATGGATGATGAATAAATGGATGATGAATGAATAGATGATAAATTAATGGATAATGGATGAATGGATGACAGTTGTGTCTCAGTAGATCTGCATTAGGTCACTATAGAAAGTGGACCTAGAATTAGAGTAGACATTGTTGCTACCTACTCTGTGTCTGAGGGTCCAGGTTCCCGGTTGAAGGATAGAGGATCATCTTTAGACTGGCTGCTCTTCATAGACAGACAGCTGGGTCCTGGCAACTCTGCTCTCTGACCCCTGAAAGATAAACATGTTGTTGGTTAGATCATAACCGGGAAATGATAAAACAATCCAAGAGGCCCTGAAATCACTGTTAGAACCAGAAAAGAACACAGTTTAAGGTTGATGCATTGGGGGACTGCAGCTAAGCTACCTGAGTTCAGCCAAGCGTTCCTTCGCTGGAAGGGAAACATTCAGGTTCTTGCTTGGCCAGCATACAAGGCAGACATCTACTACTTAATCAGGGGACTGCAGTTCAGTAAAAGTCTGTTAATCGACACTGATGGAGACCAGGTATGTTTAAAGAAGCAAACAATGAGGAGGAGGGCCTCCAGGACTGACTTTGGACCCCAAGGTGAGCTTATAGCCTGAGCTTTTGCAAGGCAGCTTTATTTTTCATTTCAGTATCAAAACTTTTCATGGTCAATAAAAGTGTAAAGTAGATGAGTGGCAAGAAGGTAATTGCACCCACATAAAACAATTACAATGGTATGATCCATTAGAGCCCTGAGTTGCTGCCTGTGCGCCTGATATTATAGTAAATGGTTCTTCAGCTAAACATCTGAGATCTCATTCACCTCCACTGTCTGCTCAAAAGTTAAAGCTTCGTTCAGACTGCACGCTGCTGAAGCAGCTGGTTTACACGCAAAGTCCATGGTTAACATCACGTTTGTATCAAGGCGCAGCATCTGAGGCGTGATCCACTTCACAAGCAGCAGCTGCTAGAGTTGGAAAAATCGATGCACCTCATCAACCAATCAGAGAAGCTGATCTGGGAGCTGGCAGGGAGTCAGACACAGCACTGCTGATGCAGGGCGCTATGATCACTCCTCTGAAACAGTTTATTAACACCTAAATTAACTGAAAATGTAGAAACCTGCCAGCAAAATATGTTTGCTTTTATTAACCTGGGAAAACCCCCAAGAGGCGACCGGGCCTGAGGCAGCTGCTGCTGGGGATTGACAGCGCACCGCCAGTATGTGGGGGTCTGAGCGGCTCCCACAGAGAAATAATCTTTGAAGGCAGGATGGTAATCTGGATGAACTGACTGAACAGACCATGTTTTCAGGAGGACTTTCTCACTTCAACATAGATTAAAACTCCTTTTTACCCACTGATCACAGCAAATATAGCAAATCTGCTCTCTGGCAGTGCACTCTCACAACAACTACAGGTGCTTGGCTCCAGGTACTTAGAGATTCACTTCCATACAGAAAGTCCATATTCTGATTTTTAGGTAACACAGAGTACATGTCAGATTAAATAATACTACTTGTACTTCAGTGATAGTATTTAGGTGTTACTTTTTTGTATGTCTCGCACCATGTCTGTTGGTTGTTCTGTTCTTTTTACATCTCTTTGCAGGTGATGAAGCAGACTGAAAATGTTTTATCATTATCTCCCTTTTATCTCGTCATTCTTTTATCTTTTCTCCTTTTTTCTGTTTTTCCTTTCCTGTTCTACTTACCTTGCAGTGTCCATATAATCTGTAAAACTCCCTGCATAATTATAATAAAGCTATTTCTATGCATGAAACAAGCGGAATACTATGGTGATAGCCGTACTGCTCCACTT
>JAGKQL010000049.1:2145921-2165044 GCA_018398635.1 Cyprinodon brontotheroides
AATGTCTGAAATAAATTAATTCATGCATCATTTAATTATCCATCCATTCATTCATTACTCCATCCATTCATCAGTCCACTCATTTATACAATAATTTTTCCATTAATTTTACTATTCTTTCTGTTAAAAAACTCCAAATCCATTCATTCATCTACTTCCATTCATCTATCTATCTATCTAATAATTCATCTATCTATTCATTCATCTATTAATTCATCTATCTACCCATCCATCCCTTATTTTATCTATCTATCTATCTGCATCTATCTATTCTACCTATCTATCTATCTATCTATCTATCTATCTACCTATCTCTCATCTCCTATCTATCTATCTATCTATCATCTATCTACCATCTATCTATCATCTATTCATATATCTATTAACCATCCATCTATCTATCCATCCACCCATCTATCTATCCATTCATTCATCTATCCCATCCATCTATTCATCTAGCCCATTCTAATCCATCTATCTATCCATCTATCCATTCATCCATCCACCTATCCATTCATCTTATCCATCTATTCATCTATCTATCTATCTATATCTATCCATCTATCTATCTAACCTATCTATTCTATCTATCCATTCATCTATCCATCTATCCATCTATCATCTATATCTATCTATCTATCTATCTATCTAATCTATCTATCTATCTGTCTAACTATCTATCTATCTATCCTATCTATCTATCTCATCTATCTATCTATATCTATCTATCTATCTATCTATTACCTACCATCTATCTATCTATCTATCTATCTACTTCTATCTATCTATCTCATCTATCTATCTATCTATCTATCTATCTATCTATCTATCTATCTATCTATCTACTTACCATCTATCTATCTATACCATCTATCTATCTATCTATCTATCTATCTCTATCCATCTATCTATCTATCTATCTATCCATTCATCTATCTATCTATCTATCTATCCATCTATCTATCCATCTATCTATTCTATCTATCTATCTATCTATCTATCTATCTATCTATCTATCTATCTAATCTATCTATTCATCTATCTATCTATCTATCTATCTATATCTATCTATCTATCTATCTATCATCTACCTATCTATCCATCTACCTACCATCTATCTATATACCTATCTTATCTATCTATCTATCTCATCCATCCATCTATCTATCTATCTTATCTATCTATCATCTATCTATCTATCTACTTAGTCTATCTATCTATCCATCTATCTCATCTATCTATCTATCTATCTATCCATCTATTCCATCATCTATCTATCATCTATCTATCTATCCATCTATCTATTCATCTATCTATCTAAATCTATCTATCTATCTATCCATATCTATTCATCTATCTATCTATCTATCTATCTATATCATTCTACCTATCTATCTATCTATCTATTAGTACCATACCTATCTATCTATCTATCTATCTACCTATCTATCTATCCATTACCTATCTATCTACCTACCCACCATCCATCTTTTATCCATCTATCTACCTATCCATTCATCTTATCTATCTTCCATCATTCATCTATCTAACCATCCTCCTCTGGAATTCTATCTATCTATCTATCTACCTACCTATCCATCTATCTATCTATCCATTCATCTATCTATCTATCTATCTATCTATATCTATCTATACATTCTTATCTATCTATCTATCATCTATCTACTCTACCATTCATCTATCTATCTATCATATCTATCTATCTATCTTTCCATCTATCTATCTACCTATCTATCCATCCATCTATCTATCTACCTATCCATAAGCATCTACCTAATATCATCCATCTATCCATCTATCTACCTACCTACCTACCCATCCATCTATCCATCCATCCATTCATCTATCCTATCCATATATACACCTGCCCACTCACCCATCCTATCTATCTATCTATCTATCCATCTACCCATCCATTCATCCATCTATACAGTACCTACTCTATCCATCCATCATCTATCTATCTACTTTACCTTCTATCCATCTATCATCTATTCTACTATCTATCTATCTATCCATCTACCTTTCTATTCATCATATCCACTTAAGTATTTATCTATCCACCTACCCTCTATCCATCCACCATTCATCTATCCATCTATCTATTCACCTATCTACCTACCATCCAATTTATCTATCCATTATCTATCTATTCATTTATCTATCCATTCTATCTACCTATCTATCTATCCACAGCCACTATCCGCCGTGCCTCATTGCTATCTAATATCCATCTATCCATCCATCTATCCATTGCTAGTTGCCATCCATCCATTCATCCATCCATTGGGCAGTGCTATCCATCCATCCATTCATTGGGTTAGTTGCACCATCCATTCATCCATTACTAGTTGCCATTCATTCATCTGCAAAACTTGATTTATGCATATAGATAGAAATATATTTATTTCTTTATTCATTCATTCATCCACCCATTTGTTCATACATACATTTATTCATCCACCCATCAATCTATCCATGCATATATTCATTTATCCATCCATTCATCCATCCATTAATTTGTTTATCTGTCAATTCATCCATTCACTCATCCATTCATTCATTCATCCATCCATCCATCCATAATCATTCCATCTTACCGGGCCTTCCTGCAGTTCCTTACAGCTGGAATCAGTCGGTGTCGTCCCTCCATCGGTGTTCTGTATTTCATCAGATCCAGTTCATCCAGAACCTCCTCTGACATCTGCAGCATGTAGGCCAGAGCTGAGCACTGGATCTCAGACAGATTCTTTCTCGGTCTGCTTCCTGACTTGAGGAACTCCTGGATCTCCTCATAGACGGAGAGCTCCTTCATCTCCATCAGACAGTGGAAGATGTTGATGCTTCTATCCGGAGAGGTTTGCTCCGTGTTCATTTCTTTCAGGTTTTTGATGACCTTGTTGGTCATCTCTGTCTGGTTATCCATCTCCTCTAGCAGACCTGCTAGGAGTCTCTGGTTGGAATCCACAGAGAGGCCATGAAGGAAGCGGACAAACAGGTCCAGGTGGCCGGTTTCACTTCTTAGGGATTTTTCCATGACACTATGCAGAAACTGATCAAAAGAAGAGAAGCTATGATTTGTTTTTCTGGAGTCGTTTTTTCGCAGAAAGTTCTCCACCACCTCTGTATTCCTACTGGTGAAGCAATGGAGCATGTAGACTGCAGCCAGAAACTCCTGGACGCTCAGGTGAACAAAGCAGTAGACTGGTTTCTGGAAGATCATGCTCTCTTTCTTGAAGATCTCTGTACAAACTCCTGAGAACACTGAGGCCTCTGTGACATCCAGACCACACTGCTCCAGGTCTTCTTGGTAGAACATGATGTTTCCTTTCTCCAGATGTTCCAAGGCCAGCCTCCCCAGCTTCAAGAGAACTTCCCTGTTAGCCTCCATCAGCTCATTTGGACTCATCTCATGTCCTTCATGGTACTTGTTCTTCTTCCTCCTGGTCTGGACCAGCAGGAAGTGTGAGTACATGTCAGTCACTGTCTTGGGCAGCTCTCCTCTCTGCTCTGTGGTCAACAGGTTCTCCAGAACCGTAGCAGTGATCCAGCAGAACACTGGGATCCCACACATGATGTGGAGGCTCCTGGAGGTCTGGATGTGGGAGATGATCCTCCTGGCCTTCTCCTCTTCATCACTGAACCTCCTCCTGAAGTACTCCTCCTTCTGGGCGTCAGTGAAGCCTCGTACTTCTGTTACCCTGGAAACACAGGAAGGAGGGATCTGATTGGCTGCTGCAGGTCGGGAAGTTATCCAGACCAGAGCCGAGGGAAGCAGGTTCCCCTTGATGAGGTTCACCAGCAAAACGTTGACTGATGACTTCTGTCTGACGTCAGAAACAATCAGACTGTTGTTGAAGTCCAGAGAAAGTCTGCTTTCATCCAGGCCGTCAAAGATGAAGAGAAGCTTCCAGACAGGCAGCTTCTCTGCTGGGAGCTTCTGGAGGGTTGGATGGAAAACATGGAGCAGCGTGAGAAGACTGTGCTGCTGATCTCTGATCAGGTTCAGCTCCCTGAAGGAAAGCAGAACCACCACACTGACATCCTGGTTCTCTAGGCCCTCTGCCCAGTCCAGAGTGAACTTCTGCACTGAGAAGGTTTTCCCACCACCAGCGACGCCATAGGTCAGAACCACTCTGATTGGTCCATGTTGCTCAGGTGACACTTTAAAGATATCCTGGCATCTGATTGGATCATCGTGGAGGTTGTAGATCTTGTTGGTTTCTTCTAGCTGCCTCACCTCATCTCTGGTGTTTACTGATTCTTTCTGTCCTTCTGTGATGTAAAGATCAGTGTAGATCTCGTTGGTCGGGGTATCATTTCCTGTTTCATCACTTCCTTCAGTCACCCTCTCACATATCCTTCTCAGGCTCCTCCTGTGTTCAACTAAAACTTTTTCCACCTCAACATCTGCTAAGAAAACAGAGAAGAAACCAAAACAACGGGCTACATTATTCAGTTGAAAGTTTAGCAGAGATGTTATCTTTAGCTGTTCTGGGTTTCCGGTATGCAGGTAAAGATTCTCAGTCATCCAGGTCATAGTCATTCAAAAAGGTTAAAAAGTGTAAAAAAATCTACTGGACTCATCCAGGAAGCTTTTTCAATTTAAAATGTCTAGACTTGTGTGAATGAAACTCAAAAACCTACCACAGTGATAGAGTTGATTTCCTTCCACTGTCATCTCAACCCCCATCGTCATGCAGGGGACCAAGAAATCTTGCCTGATCCGCCAGGCCAACAATGACCCTAACGACTCAATTTTCAGAGGCATAGACCAGTACTGGGTATTGCAGAATAACAAAGACGTCAATGACTCCCCATTTCTAAGGGATGGAGCTGTTCTTCTGGTTAAATTTGCATATAACAAGGTTTTGTTAGGCTACTCTATTCAATTCCATTTATTTCTATAGCGCCAATTCACATCATGTCATCTCAGGTCACTTTCCAGTTCACCAGATCATCCGGTCAGATTGATTCGAAGTTTTCTATGCTCACAACCATTACAATCAGTTAAGAAATGTTTAAACATAGACACTTAAAGGTATATGGGGAGGATTTTCCTGACCAGCCCTCTCCACTTAAAAAAAAATGCACATGCACAACCCTGTACCTACTCCCAAGAAGGAATGCTTATTAAAGGCATGCGAGAGCATGCACAAGCCCATTTCTCCTCATTTTACTAATTGTGAAACAGATTTCTCCAAATAGCATGCCTAACTTCACCTGTCGAGTTCAAACTTTGCAACCGAGGAACCAGTGGGAAGCCTGACCTGTACTTTCATGGTACGTCATCGCGTGAAAGAATCTCCTAAAAACACTCTGGTCTGGTTTTGTCATGGTCCTGGCCCTGGTGGCTTGATTGCTTATTCCACCCACCTGTTTAACTCTGCCTGCTTTCTCATCATTGCTTATCTGATCCACCTGGTTCCAGCTCCTATATATACTGTTTGTTTTCAAGCTAGCAGTGCCAGATTATTCTAGCTGTTTGGTGAGAGTAACTCTAGCGTTTGACCATTATTCTTATTATTCTGTTTGTGACCTGTTTCTGTCTTGTGGATTCCAAGTTTTTCCCCTGTCTGCTCTATCAGTCTGACCAGTTCTGGACTGTTTTTTGGATGCAACTGGCTTACTGAACCTGGACTGTTTTCCTGACCCCGGCTTGGATTCCCTCATGGGTACCTCATCGGCTCTCTGATCATCTGGTAAAAGAACTTTGTTCTTGTACGACTTTGGCTTGGATCTCCCTGGCGTCGCTTGGCATCAGCTCCGCTCACCTCATGGAACTCCGGGGGCCGCGCCCGCCGCAAGCAGAGGACAATCACCTTCACGGATTCCTCTCAACCCTCTGGGATCGGACTGAACTCTAAAACAGGTCAGTGACTATAGCTCTTAGCTGTTACCAGCCATTCATTCTTCACCGACCTGAGTGTCTGTTTCCACAGAGGATCCGTGTTATCCGCTCCAGCTGACGCGCCTTCGCACGCTGTCATTTCATAAAAGAATGTTGGAAATCTTCCAGCTCTGTCTGTTGAATTTCAAGGTTTTGAGCCCCTGACAGGTTTCTCTATTCTGAGGCCTTTCTCATCTTCTCATCCACTTCGTAGACACTTTTTGTCTTCCGACCCTCAGCCATTCAAAGAACCGCGGTGAAAAAGATGAGCTACAATGACTGTCTGAAACAGTAGCTCACCACAGATATATGCCTGAAAGTGTGCATGCGCAGACACATACCAACCAGTGTAACAAAAATAATTTCCTCTGGGATTATTAAAGTTATTTCTGATTCTGAACCACAATAATTGACAATTAGGAGAACCACTTCTTTTGATGATTTATTCTAAAACTACTTAAAGTATAAAGTAACCTTTAAAAACTATATGAATTGAAAGCTCAATTTTTTCAACTATTTATGAAAATTCCTTTGAGATAGGGCCAAGGATGAGTGGGAGGTCTTGTTGGTCTCCATCTCCACAATACGCGCTCGCCAGGTTCGACCTTTTCAGTCATTTCAACGATCTTTTTTCTGAATCCCACATTGCAGCATGGCATAGATCAATTCACGCTTGCAGTTTGAAGAACACCTTCGCTTGCTTCTGGATGATTTCCTTTTAACCAACCAAAAAGTGCAGTATGCATTGAGTATGACTCATCCAGGCACACTAGTTTTCTACTAGATGTGATGGAGCAAATGATTTGCATTGGATGGCGCATAAACACATGATAAATATTTATAAACATTAAACCGGCCAAGAGTAATGAGTAACGCTTGTTTTAAACATGTAAGGAATAGAAAGTACAGATACCTTGTGTGAAAATTACTGATTGTGAAGTCAGAAGTAGGGAAGTTTAAAAATAAGTAATGGAGTGAAGTATAGATACCTAAAAAGTGCACTTAAGTGTACAGTAATGCTACAATATGTGGGATATTCTTATATTAAACTACTGAAACTATCTTAGAAGGTCTTAGAAAGTTTCTCATAATTTTCAGATTACTGACATTAGCCCAAATTTTAAGTTTTGATCTTTTTTTCCAACAATTTAATTTGAAAAACTTTTGATTTTTTTTATTAAATTGCATGCAGTTCAAAATACACTAGTGTTTTATTTGCTGCTCATTAAGCCTGTAAGTTGACTTATAATGATTGCTGCGGTACTTATTGAGCCCTGTGGAAGTAAAATAAATAAATAAAAAAACATTTTATTAACCACACTGCCATTTTGTTAAAATGCTAAGAAGTGTATTTGGTTAGAAATAAAACATTGAACCTTGTGAAGTTACTTTCTTTTGTTTGACTTACTTTATTCATTTGATGCAATCAGTTTCCTAGATTCTGTAAAGTAAACTCTACTGTTCATCTCAATTGGACCAACATGATGCAGCTAAGTTAAGAACAGGTTAATTTACTTGCTATTGAAACTACTTCATTGAATTAAGTTAAATTCATTTCATAAAATGAAGTTTATACAACCAGGCTTTAAGTACACTGCACTAGTACATGTTAATTAAACAAAATGAAAGACTAATAATTATAAATACTTTACTTTTTTAAGGCAATTGGTTTTCTAGATTTTTTTTAAAGTAAACTCAACTTGTCAGATTAGTGTAGAAAGGTACTCAAGAGGAGTAAGGCTAAAATTACACAAAATGTATTTCTAATCAAAGTAAGTACGGGTTTAAATGCTTATATGAATGCAAGTTTGTTTGTTACTCAGGACTAAATTGCTTCTACATTAAATTACATATGACAAAACAAAATCTTATTTGTTTTTTTATTTTTTTTTTATTACATAACTTTTTTTTGTTTTTTTTTCAGGAATGTCTTACCTTGCACTAAGCAGCCCTGACTGGCAGTCTGCAGCTCAGATGTTCTGGAGCCTTCACCACAGTGAAGAGAGGAAGGTGGTCCAGCTGAAGCAGGAACATCACTCCTCTTCGATCTGTGAAAACATTTCCTCATCAGCACTGGTCTGGAACTGGACACCAGGGAATGTTAATCACGTCAATTCAAACTTCTGCCTGCTGCTGTGCGCCTGCTCCAGCTACCATGATATAATGATGATGATATTTATTATTTATCTATAAAGGCCCAGAACCAATAGAAGATAATCAGTTATTTCCATGCAGTATGTTTCCTCTGGGAAACTCGTGGCATTATCTTCTTGACTGGCCTTCATTGACTACTGCTTCCTTCTTATAACAGAGAAACCACATTTCTGCACACTTTTACTTTTAATGTTACAACTAAATGCTTGAATTTTCTACTGAGAAGCAAACAAGTCTGAGACAAAATATATAAATTAATAAAAAATGTATGATAGCCTAGTTGCATAAAATCACACCAATAGAATGGAACGTCTTAAAAAATTAATTTCGTGGTGATTGAAGACAGAAAACAAGTAGTGTACTTATAGAAAATAAATGGTGGTTGTTGTTGTTGACAGAAAGTTAAAAGCAGCTCAATTTGGCTAACTTTATATAGACAACTAAACCAGATCATCCAGTCAGATTGATTCAAAGTTTTCTATATAAGGAAAACCAGCTGATTGCATTGACTCATTGACTCTTCAGCAATCCCTCACACTAAGCATACGGTCATTAGACACGCTAAGACTGCAGATGCTCCCACCGTACTACATAGGTGCTGCGTTATGTTAGTAATCGTTGTCCTGTCTTACTTCACTTCGTTGCAAATGTGTATGGTGTTGCCCACGATGCCGTTGCACAGATATTCCCCAGTGGCGTGCCCATCATAGCCGCCCAGGATGTACACACTCTTAGTAGAATGTCACATAACCATGGAGGGTGCTGCCCCCTCAGATTCATAAGCCAGCACAATGGCATCTGCACCAGCCTGTGCTAGGAAAGGGCTTTCTTCCTGTTCTGCCCACTGTGGCACATGAACAGCTGCTCTGACCAATGAATTTACAGCTGCACTGCCCAGACCTGGCACAGAGTGGTCACCAACGTCTGTGTCCTAGGTAGGACCGGGGCGGGCAGTACCTTCCCACGGAGGCAGGTGGTTGTAACGGCCCGTACTCCGAGCTCACAGAACCTCTTGATTGTGCTTACTGCCAGTAAAATGGCAGTTATCATAGAAACTTAATTCAGTGGAACAGCACACCTCGGCTCAAAAGGCGGCCTACTCAGGACCCTCAATACATGTCGTAAGACACTTGCTGTTGTTGGCCTCTGTGAAAATATTTTTTGGACATTGAGAACCAATGTCCATGTTTTTCATCTTAATGTTTTCACTGGAGTAGGGGATGCAGTTTAGCTCATACAAAACAGCCATTGAGACCCAGTTCTCTCTGCTCAGCAACCCCCTCTCAGCTGCCTCTAAACTCCACGGGACCCCTCCCACAGAGGTGTGCCTTGGCCACAATGGAGCTGGGAACAGTTAAAACCACACCACAAAAGATTTCAGTCTCTTTCTGTGAAGCTGCCCAGAGGTTCACATTGGAAGAGGAAACCACCATGGAGACCCAGGCCCAAAGGCCCAGATCTCCAGAATGACCGAAGACATGATGGATGACATTTCAGAACCAAACGGCTGCAAAACAGACTTATTGCAACACATTTCTCTGAGTTTCAGTTTCAGACTGGAGGGGAAATTCTCCTGAAGAAGCCGTTCCCTCTGGTATGACCCCCCCACCCCGTTGCTGTGAGGCTGCAGTGAAAAGCTCCTAAGTGCTGGAGGGAACTCAAACCTTCTAAAACAGATAGATTCCAGTTAATATGTCTTTGGATGATTTTGATAATTTCATGTGTTTACTGATGAGTAAAGACAAAGCTAACAGGACGGATCGCATGGTACGCTATGCTACATTAATATGTTTTGAGCTGTTGTTGAAACTTGGACAAGCTTTATTTCACTAATGGTTTAAACACTGATATAACATTAGTGTTTGTGTGTTTTCTCATATCCTCATTAAATTTCCATTAAAAAAGTATAACCCAAACTCATTAAATTAACTGTATATTTGCTTCTAGCTATTAATTATTAATTAATTAAGCAAATCCATGAGGTGAATAAAACATTATTCGGCCAAATAATGTTTTATTCACCTCATAGATTTGCATTACAAATTGGTTTGAAAACATTCCAATCACTCTAAATTTGTGAAAAGATTTGATCTCATCCCAAATTCTTCCAAATAAACTTTGGTTTTAAAACACAAAATCCATCCTAAACTGTGCTAATATTAGATCATCTCATTGATTATGGTTTCCAACCTTGTTTTCCTTCCTCTTTGTACATATTACTTTAGTTGAGTTTCATTAGTTTTAGTTAAGAGTTTTTAACTGAAATATGAAATATAATTTGGAGCTGAATGATTTTTGTTAATAAACTCTTTTTGAATGTAAATTTATTCCATTTCTGTGCAGAAATATCTGTTTGACCATGATTTCAGCTCGAGTCACTCTTTCATTTGTTGTTCTAACAAGCCGCAGCTAGTAGGGCGTGTGTTCATAAACATATATGATAGTCCCAATAATATCTGATTATATAAGATATTTACCACCCCTACCGGGGGGCAATAAACATCTAAAAGTATTGCAACAATGGATGATGAATAAATGGATGATGAATGAATAGATGATAAATTAATGGATAATGGATGAATGGATGACAGTTGTGTCTCAGTAGATCTGCATTAGGTCACTATAGAAAGTGGACCTAGAATTAGAGTAGACATTGTTGCTACCTACTCTGTGTCTGAGGGTCCAGGTTCCCGGTTGAAGGATAGAGGATCATCTTTAGACTGGCTGCTCTTCATAGACAGACAGCTGGGTCCTGGCAACTCTGCTCTCTGACCCCTGAAAGATAAACATGTTGTTGGTTAGATCATAACCGGGAAATGATAAAACAATCCAAGAGGCCCTGAAATCACTGTTAGAACCAGAAAAGAACACAGTTTAAGGTTGATGCATTGGGGGACTGCAGCTAAGCTACCTGAGTTCAGCCAAGCGTTCCTTCGCTGGAAGGGAAACATTCAGGTTCTTGCTTGGCCAGCATACAAGGCAGACATCTACTACTTAATCAGGGGACTGCAGTTCAGTAAAAGTCTGTTAATCGACACTGATGGAGACCAGGTATGTTTAAAGAAGCAAACAATGAGGAGGAGGGCCTCCAGGACTGACTTTGGACCCCAAGGTGAGCTTATAGCCTGAGCTTTTGCAAGGCAGCTTTATTTTTCATTTCAGTATCAAAACTTTTCATGGTCAATAAAAGTGTAAAGTAGATGAGTGGCAAGAAGGTAATTGCACCCACATAAAAAATTACAATGGTACATGATCGTTAGAGCATTGAGTTACTGCAGGTGCACCTGATATTATAGTAAATGGTTCTTCCAGCTAAACATCTGAGATCTCATTCACACTCCACTGTCTGCTCAAAAGTTAAAGCTAAGTTCAGACTGCAGCTGCTGAAGCAGCTGAATTAGCTGGTTTACATGCAGGTCAATGGTTAACATCAAGTTTGCATCAGGTGCAGCAAAGGTCACATCATGAGCTTCTAGTATCTGGGGGCGGGATCCATTTTACAAGCAGCAGCTGCTAGGTTGGAAAAATCGGCGCACCTCATCAACCAATCAGAGAAGCTGATCTGGGAAGGGCTGGCAGGGGAGTCCAGACACAGCACTGCTGATGCGAGGCGCTATGATCACTCCCTCTGAACAGTTTATTAACACCTAAATTAACTGAAAATGTAGAAACCTGCCAACAAATATGTTTGCTTTTATTAACCTGGGGAAAACCCCAAAGGCGGGGGCCTGAGGCAGGTGCTGCTGGGGATTCCAGTGACGAAGCGCACCGCCAGTATGTGTAAGTCTGGCGGCCCCACAGAGAAAATAATCTTTGAGCAGGATGGTAATCTGGATGAACCTGACTGCACAGACCATGTTTTCAGGAGGACTTTCTCACTTCAAAATAGATTAAAACTCCTTTTTACCCCTGATCACAGCAAATGTAGCAAATCTATACTCTGTCAGTGCACTCTCACAACAACTACAGGTGCTTGGCTCCAGGTACTTAGAGATTCACTTCCATACAGGGGAATTTCAGGTAACACAGTATACATGTCAGATTAAATAATACTACTTATACTTCAGTGATAGTATTTAGGTGTTACTTTTTGTATGTCTCATACCATGTCTGTTGGTTGTTCTGTTCTTTTTACATCTCTTTGCAGGTGATGAAGAGCAGACTGAAAATGTTTTATCATTATCTCCCTTTTATCACCGTCATTCTTTTATCTTTTCTCCTTTTTTGTTTTTTTTCCTGTTCTACTTACATTTGCAGTGTCCATATAATCTGTAAAACTCCTGCATAATTATATTAAAGCTATTTCTATGCATGAAACAAAGCGGAATACTATGGTGATAACCGTACTGCTCCACTTGTGAAAGTAAAATCTGTTTAGGCTCTTTTGGCATCAAAGAGGTATTCTTATAGCCCACATGTGGACAGGACACTGTAAAAAAAAAGAGCCTCTTTGATAGCGTTCGGTGTAGGCTTGCCAGCATGTCTGTCAGAATAGGCTGTCTGTAATGATTGTAATGTCCAGCAGTTGTCGGTATTCAGTCACACAGTATGCGATACAGTTTGCCCATATGTGGAAACACCTCATGAATACGTTAATGCCCTGTATCTTGCAGCAAAGTGAAAAGAAAAGTGCTCCTGGGGAGGTCAGGTAGAGAGCCAAGATGGCGCGTGTTTAGCGTTTGTAGCTTTCCACTACAACTTAATACATCTCCTATCTTTACAGATATATTTGTAATGTCTTCAACCTCGACAACAGATGCAAAACTGAAGGGCATCTGGTACTTACTCCTAAAAACTCACCATCTACCAAGTAAGGTAAATGAAGCTAGCTATGGGAGCAAGGAGCATCTATTGGAAAATCCATCAATGACGAAGTCTACTATTGATTTTCTTTCGCTGACGCCACAAGATATTAAAAACACACTGCACACCCACGTTGGCAGTCAGCAAAGCTGAGGAAAGATTCAAGCATTGGAAAACAAAGAGATGGGCTTATACGTGAGAAGAAGCGGTGGAATCTGCGGCTTTGCGGCATGCCTGAAGAGGGAGCGGAGGATGTTAGGCTCAAGGTGGTGGAGGTATGTCAGAATATAATCCCAAACTACAAGAAGAAGCTTCTGGAGGTGATTGATTCAGTATATCGGCTAGATAGAATACATCCAAACAAACCACACAATCAAGATATCATCATCCAGTTCTCTATGAAGCATTTCCGCAACATGATCTGGAAAACGGCAAAGAACTCTGGCTACTTGAAGCAAAGAAATCTTCTGTTCAAAGAAGATCTTTCTGTGGAAGACTGCGAGAAAAACAGACAATAATCCAACAAGCCCGAAAGGATAAGAAGATCACTTCCTTTGTAGGAGGATGAGGTTTTGTCGACGGAAAGGAAATTGAATGACTGTTTCATCAGATCCCGTTCAACTTGTTATGGAGGAAAAGTTCTATGTTCCCAGTTAAGTTTGATTAAAACTCAAACACTTGTCTAGTTTGTTTTTTTCTTACAATGTTAAAGTTATTCTCAGTTAATGCATGAGGACTGAGGAATATCACTAAAAGAAAAGCTTTATTTCTGTTTGCACAAAATTATGGTGCTGATTTTTTGCTTCAAGAGACTCATTCCATGGTCAGTGACTATAAACTTTGGAAAGCTCAGGGGGGAGAGGTTTGTGGATGGCCCATGGAACTCATTAACTTTGAAACACAAAGTTAACGGCAGCATAATCTCCACCGAAGCTGAGCCAAATGGACACTATATCCTCACTCTTATCAAATGTGATAAATTTATCTTTCTCATTGGCAACATTTATGGGTATAATGACACCAAGGAAAATGTCAGGCTATTCGAAACTTTGAACTCCAGTATGGATGCTTATGTTAAAAAATGTAACGATATGAAAATTTTAGGAGGAGATTTCAACATCACTGTTAATGATGACGTTGACCGATGGCCTAGCAAGCATAGAATAAATTCTCAGATTGTTGACTTTATGAGTGAGCAAGGTTTAATAGATATTTGGAGGGTAAATAATCCAACTTAAAAAACTTTACATGGAAAAATAAAGCTGGCTCGCAACACTCCAGAATCAATTTTTGGCTAATTTCTGACTACTTACAACATTCCAAATGCAAAACTGAGATTATTCAAGCTCCTCTTACTGATCATAAAGGCATTTTGTTAGAGATTTTGTATTTCCCCTGATAGAACTACTAAAAGGAACCCTGCACATTGGAAGATGAATAACTCCCTTCTTAACAACAAATTTGTTTGTTTAAAAATCAAAAATAAAATTACAGAACTCTTAAAACAAGCACAATTTGAAAAAAAAAACTATGTATGTTACTGGGAGCTTTTAAAATATGAATTAAAAAAGATCCTGAGTAAAGCTGGGGCAAAAAATGGCATAAAGGAGGAAACCCACTTGGTCTCTGAGCTGATTTCATGTCTTCTACTCTTCCTGAAAATGTATCCGAACAACAGACAGTCAAGTTACAAAGCCTTCAGATTAAACTTGAACAAATTTACATTAATAAAGCAAAAGGAGCATTTGTACGTTCACGGGCCAAATGTTTATAAGAGGGAGAACAAAACTCTAGCTATTTCTTCAAACTTGAAAAGCAAAGACAAATAAAAAATGGCATCACTAAGAGGCACAGTTACTGATGACCCCAAAATGATTGCCAATTTATGTGAAACCTTTTATAAATCTTTATATGAGTCTAGACATTCTCCTGAGGAACATGACCTTTTCTTTAACTCCTTAAGTTGATCAGAAACAATTGGTGATAAAATCCAAATACTATATGACTCTCCGATAACACCTGGTGAAATTAAAGAAGCTATTAATAGTCTTTAATCTAATAAATCCCCTGTAACAGATGGACTTAAATCAGAATTTATGTTCTCAGAAGAGCTCACTCCATTTTTGCATTCTGTATTTATTCAAAGTATTGCTAATGAACGCTCCCCCCATCACTATCTCAAAGTTGAATTACTCTAATACCAAAACCTCAAAAGGATCCTTTGATTTTGGATAATTGGTGTCCTATTTCTTTACTTGACAGTGATTAGAAAAATATTAGCCAGCTGCTTGGCAAAAAACATTAAAACAGTCCTTAGTGATATTATAGAGGAATCTCAGAATGGCTTTATACTGGAAGGCATATTATTGATAATATGAGATTGGTCCTTGATATCTTAGACTATCCAGAAATGGTTTCAGCTAACAGTTTTATTTTATTCTTAGATTTTCAAAAGGCATTTGACTGAATAGAACATGAGTTCATCTTCAGATTATTTGGCTTTGAAGAGAATTTTCAACAATCAATCCGCACTCTTTATGCTCATGGAAAAAGCTAAATATGTTGGGAATCCAACAAGGACTCTTAAGCTGCTGATTGCCACTACCCCAACCAGAGTGTTTGCTGTTTTGGGTAATGAGCCAAGCTGAGTTTTGCTGAGTCAAACTTACTGAGTTTTGTCTACCTGAGTTTTTAACCTATGTTGCTTTTGTCTTTGCTCTCTCGGCAGGAAGTCATCCTGCAAACTGATACAGCTTGGACCTTCTCCCCCCTGGAAGGATTCAATCAGCACCAAACTAAGCTGAGGATTCAAGTTTGTGGTTTGGACCAACTTTTCAGTTCAAGGATGTTTTGGGCTTCTCACCTCGGAGTAGGGGATTCATCTCAAATCTGGTAACCTGCTCAAGCACCGCAGGAAAACTAAGTGGGAGTCAGCTTCTCTGTTAACCAAGGAACAACCGCAATCTGGGTAAACCCTGTCCGCTTCCTCCAACGAACAAGGACATTCTCACTGGAACAACCCACAATCGACTGGATTCAAAAAGAGATACTTTTTTCTAGAAACGTGGAGTCTGCAACCCTAATTCCTCTCCTAACTTCAAGTCAAAGGAACCTGTAATTTTTCCCACTGAAACCTGAACTAACACTGAGGAACTTCCCCTTTAAACACCAGTTCAGTTCGACGGGTTTTCAGATCAGCACTTATTTCATCTCATTATCTCTCAATAAAACCTGTTAAACTTTTTCCCTGGTCCTCTCTGTTTGGTCTTCTGCATGTGGGTCCGAGCTCTAGATAAAATCATGACAAAATAAAATGACCCCATGGAACTACCAGAAGATTCAATATAGAACATGGGATTCGTCAGGGATGCCCTGTATCACCCTTTTTGTTCCTTCTCCCTATGCAAATTCGAGCTACTTTTATTAAAAATAGTAATCTCAAAGGCATCCAAGTTGCAGGGAAAACTACACTCCTGAGTCAATTAGCTGACGATACAACTTTATTCTTAAAAGATAAGTTTCAAACTGATGTTGCACTTAAACTTTTAAACACATTTACTGTAGCCTCTGATTTCAAACTTAACTTATCTAAATGTGAACTTCTCCCTATCAATATTTGTAGTGAATTATCTCTGTCCTGTGAAATCTGAAGTTAAATATCTTGAGGTAAATATAGTTAAAGAGCAAACAGCAAGAATTAACAAAAACTTTGATCCAATTGAACCCTCCTGCCTTCAAAGGTTTAACATGCGGCTACAGAGAGACCCGACTATCTCTGGTCGAGTCCTGCTGGCAAAAACTGAAGGTCTTTCTTGACTTTTCTATCTCACTACAGCCCTAAATGTCCCAAACAGCCTTTGCACTAAAATTGATCGAATAATCTTTGATTTTATTTGAAAAAATAAAGCTTTTTCTAATTGAGAAAAATGTTATGATCAATAAACTAAGTTTAGGTGGTTTCAACGTTCTGGACTTTAATATCCTACATTCTACATTCAAAGTTAGGTGGATTCAAAGATATTTGAAAACTCACGTTGGATTCCTACACAAGACTTTAAATCCTTGAGTGGCCTGGACTTTTTATTAAGATGTAATTACAAAATAGAAAAGCTCCCTGTTAAATTATCTAGTTTTCACAAACAACTACTTTTATCCTGGACATCAGTTTATAAGCATAACTTTTCCCCTCATAACTGTTGTATTTGGAATAACCAAAATATATGTTTCAAGCATAAATCCTTGTTTCTTAAGAACTGGGTGGATAAAAATATTATATTTTTTAAAACAATTGTTTAATGAGAATAGTCAACTGTTTAATTATGGTGAATTTCTTTATAAATATAATTTCCCTGTGACACCTAAAGAATAACCGGTTGTTTTCGGCGCTATTCCAGCAGGTTTGACATTTCTCATATCAGCCTCAGGTAGCACCTACGTCCAATATCCACCATTTCCAGAGTTATTTATTGGTAGTTCAGATCCGTTCCTTAACATTAAAACTGGAAATAAACAAATTAGAGAAATCATCCAGAGGAATACTATCAGCAAACCTGCAGCAATCTTCTTCTGGAATCATCTTTATTCAGATATTGATTGGGAACATATATGGTTGTTGCCAAGAAATGTTTTTCTTTCAAATAAAGTGCAGGACGTGTTTTTGTCATTGTTCATACCGTGATTTGATCCTATTAGTTCACACATGAATAAATATTGTCTTATTAAAGATCCTCGCTGCAGCTTTTATCTGGAGTGAACAAACAAATGCTATGTACCCGCATATTTTTGGGTGGATTTTGCTGCAACGTGACTAAGGCAAACAGCCTTCACAACAACATGGATTAACTGCACTAAGCTTTTTAGTATGTCCGGGAAAGAACATCTTTTAAACTTTTATGCCCTCTGCTTATAGTATTTCACATACATGCCTGCAAATTTGATCTGAATTGTTTTTAAGATGTTTTTTGGACTCTTTAAAAATGTGCACCAACTCTAAAGCTGTGAAACTTACAACCCTAAGTGAAGCAATTCATCTGTAAACTGTTTTTTTCTCTCTCTCTCTTTTTTCTCTTGAAATCCTTTGGATTTGTCATCCCGCACCTCGAGTATATGATTGTTTGCAATTGTATATTCTATACTTGTAAATAAAGTTCATAGAAAGAAAAAAGCTCCTGGATCTTTTCCCTGAAGAGGACTGCGTGGTCTGTGATTGGCTGCTGAAGGATAGGTGCACCCCATGTGGGGTTATGCACTGGCTGATGCCTTTAAGTGCTTTAGGACACCAGAGTTTATTTGATGTAATAAAATAGAAGTTTTTATCCGTTATTTTAATTGTTTTCCATTTGGACAACCTGAAGGTTTTGGCACTTTTACGGGTTTCATGCATAATTTGAGCTTTAAATATAATCATTTCTGAAATTTTCACATACATTCTTTTGTTTTGTATTCAGATTTCAAAGTTTTTTTTAAATAGAGAAATTGATTTCTCTATTTCAGAACCAAAAATAGTGTCTATCAGTAGATATGGAATATTTTCCATTGATCAACTTGAAGCTTCTGTAAATTAATAATTTATAATTATGTAAATTATTCCTAATTCTGTAAATTACTATTCAGAATTCTGTCAATGATTCCTACTTCTGTAAATTATTAATTCCTACTTCTGTAAATGATTATTTCTTAATTCTATAACTTATTAATTCCTAATTCTGTGCACAGGTGGGATCTTGCTGCCACTTCCTGGTTGAAGCTTCTCCTCTCATGGATCCACCTCAGACTCTGTGGCTGTAGAACCAGTTTGCTTACATTGAGTCTGAGAATCCAGGTTTAATCCCAAAGGATAGAGGATCATTTTTAGATTGGTCGCTCTTCACAGACGGACAGCTGGATCCAGGAGACGCCGTCCGCTCTCCCATGTCAGCCTCCATCCTCCAGAAGAATCCAGAAACCTTCTATTCCTGCTGTGTTTTCCAGGAAGCAGGAATCTGCACTGTCCTGCAAAGCAGGAAGGAAATGAGTTTTCTCTCCAGGTTTGGCATCATCATTGTTCAGTAACACCAGCCTCCCCAGATTATGCTGAGTTATGAGGGATTAAGAGCAATAATAGGTCAGGGTTTCTAGTCAGGGTTCAGGTCAGAGTTCAGGTCAGGGTTTCTAGTCAGGGTTCAGGTCAGAGTTCAGGTCAGGGTTTCTAGTCAGGGTTCAGGTCAGAGTTCGGGTCAGGGTCCTAGTCAGGGTTCAGGTGAGGGTTCGGGTCAG
>JAGKQL010000049.1:2165544-2187869 GCA_018398635.1 Cyprinodon brontotheroides
GGCTCAGTGGTGTGTGTGTGATGTGTGTGTCTGATGGGTTGGGTGTAGGAGAAAAGGTGAAAAGTTTAAGGATGGGTGTAGGAAAAAAGTGAAAAGCTTAAGGATGGGGTGTCTTGTTTCTTTAAATTAAAGTTCTGGGGTTGTGAAGCTTTTTTACAGCATGGAAATGGAATCAACAAATGTTTTGCAGCTTGGATGATGTTAATGTGGAAATGTCTTAACACAAAAGAGGGCAGGTAGATTGAATGTTTTTGTGGAGGGATGATTAGGAAGGTTTTCTGGGGGCTGTTCAAAGAATAATAGAAAAATACTTTTACAGTGCGGGAAAGGAGCACTAGACCCAGCAGATGTTTTACACCTTATTTGTTGGTGGTAATGTTGAACTGAGCTGAGGGCTGAAGATTGGGAAGCTTGATTAAAGCAGGTTTTTGTGGATAGAAAAGTTAGTTGGATTGATTTAAAAAAGGAAACTTACTAACAATTCCGGTTGAGTTTTTTTTTTTTTTTGTATTTGTGAGTAAAACCTTGAATCACAGACTTTAATGATGAATTAAACAATGGTCTTTACACAAAAGAAAGCTTGATCTGTGAGAGTAAATCCGTTTAGGAAAGTAAAACAGAGGCTTGCTGAAAGGACATCTGTATTTAAAATAAAATAAGATTTGTTAGCACAAATGGAATAGTTTAAAACACATTTTTAAAACCTCATTGTAGGCTTTAAAAAAAACCTGAAAATTTGGGCTCAGTGGGTGTGTGTATTGGATGGGTGGTGGGAGGGAAATTCCTTGTGTGGGAAGTGTCTTTTTTATTACCCTGCAAAGAAGAAAAGCGGATGAGAAGCTGGCATATCTTTTTTGAATGGTAAGAAAACAATGTTTATATTCAAGAATTTGATCGATGAGGCAAAAATGTGATGGTGCGTGACTGTGCAGAAGTTTATGGGTCACAAAGGGTTATAAGAAAATCCTTTGTTCACGTGTGGGTCATAGAGTTCATAGCTCATAAGTCATAAGGTCATGTCAAATAGGTCATATGTTATCAATCACTTTTGACAAAAGGTCATAAGTCATAAGGTCATAGGTCATAAGTCATCAATCATTTTTTGACATAAGGTGTCTTACTCTTGTGTGTCATTGCATTAAGTGTGCTGTGACAACCACTCGACGGTGAGTTGTTGATCCTTTGTTTTTTTTTTTTTTTTTTTTAGAAACTTGGTGGCGAAACGCCCCCTTATAACTTATGTATCAGCGTTTTAAAATGGTTTTGTGGTCTAAAAAAACATTTTCTTTTGTTAATTATGTGGGCGAATGAAAGATATGCCGTTAAAGCGTTATATAAGCCCTTTGATTTTGTCCTTTAGGGATACGTTTAGTTATTTTTTTAAATAATTATTTTAATTTTGTGAACGGCCAATGGAACTCTGCACTTGGTTGGTTTCTCCGTAGTTGCGCAACAAAACCAGAAACCAATTAAATGTTTGTTGAAATGGAATTCAAGTACATTAATTTTAATTGACATCAGTGTCAATTAAAATTGGATAAAATTTAAAAAGTGCACTTTACTTTTGGCAGCTTTGCGGTAGTGTTGGGAGCTGGAGAAGTTCCATCTTCCTCCAGCAGAGTCCGCCATGGATCCTCCTGAGCTGAGCCTTCAACACACCTGAGGCGCATCTCATCATCAGAGGATCCACAGTATATAACCTGCCTTCAGACCTTGCCTCGACGCCGCAGTGTTAAATCCAGTTTGGTTAGCACCTAAGCCTAGCATCTTCTGAGAACCTTTGTTGCTCTTGAATCCAGATTGGATTCTAACCCTTTGTCTCTGCTTTCAGGAGAAATACCAGGATTTTTGCATCTTGGGCCCAGCCTACCTAGAACTGAGTTAAATGCCCATATTGAAATGCAGAATCAAATGCCAGCAGCGAGGGGTCAATTGACCCGGCGGCTTTTCCCGAATACACTAATCACTCATTTTGTCATGGTAATGAGGCTGTTATGGGCCGTGTGTGGGGTGAGGGGGTCACACCTCACAGTGGTAACAGCCAAGACAAACAGGGACAGACAGCTTCTTCCCAGTGTGTTACAGTTTTTCTCCCTTGGTTTGGCTCATTTCTTGAAATTGAGATGTCATTCTCAAAACATGGACAAATCCCAAAACTAATTTGCAGTTCCTCACAACAGAATGGCATTTATCATAACTTTCATCAAATTTCAAATGCTTTTGTACATGTCTCAATCATTTAGTACATCCTTGCAAATGGTTATGTACAAGTAAGAGTAATAAAGATAATTGTGCAAAGAACATTCTATGAGTTGCAAAAAAATGTGCAAAAAAACATACTAGGTCAGTTGAGGCAGACAAGATTAACATGACCAGGAAAGAGTGTTGACAGATACATTTATGATATAATATAGAGATATAGAAGTAAAAGAAATGAGACATATTTCAAGTCAGTATTTCCATAGTGTAATCAATAGTTCCATAGTGCAGTGATTGAAAGCTCAAGCCATTGTCTGAATTTTTCCAGAGTCCCTCTTGTCCCTCTTTTCAGTCTCTGACACTGTTGAATTGTTCATAAAATGTAATGTTGTCAAAAGTGATTGGAATCTGTTGTGGGGCATCACATCAGCAACTGGGGAGTTCCGCGTATCTGTCTCCCAATACATACGGGTTCCAGCCATTTGGACCAAGCCCATCCTCAGGTACATGCCCAACATTTTCTGTATTTCCTTGATTGTGGCGTTCACAGATCTTCCATTACTTTGAACGCTGTACTCATTTGTATGGGTTGCCAGAGCTTGAATCATGTCTTCTGAGACAAACTTTTCAAAGTACTGCAGCGGTGTGTGGAGGACAGTTGCATCATCTGTGAGAGCTGGAGCAGAAAAATCAGTATTGGGACTGATGAAATCCTTTTTTTGCCAGCGATATCTGTCACGGGGCTTGATGTGTTAATTTGATTGGGGCTCAATGTCCAATGTCCTGGCTGTGCAGTCAGTGGGTTCCTGGTTTTCTTTGTCCACACAGGCATCGTTATCTGACTCCTCATCACTCGCATCAGTGTCTTCAAACTCTATGTCCACATCACTCTCTCCATTTTGGACGTGTGAATCTCCACTTACAATTCAACATGCGAAGCAAACTGAGCATGTGCATTGGTTCATGGGCATACCTGAACTAATGGCATTTATTTCCATCACCATCATGAGGGGAATCTTCAAGGTGCCATCACTGCCTGACTGTTGGTCGAAAAACCTGGGAAGCCCACACATCATCGAAACCATGTCCCGAGGCCGTTTCCAAAACATCATGCATCACCTGCGTTTTGATGACAGAGACACCCGCAGCGAGCGAGTACAGACTGATAGGTTTGCTGCAATTTCAAACATATGGGGATTGTTTGTCACCAACTGCATCACATCCTACATTCCTGGTCAACACATCACCATTGACGAACAACTTTTCCCGTGCAAGACTCGCTGCTGTTTCCTACAGTACATTGCAACTAAACCAGACAAGTTTGGTATCAAGTTTTGGGTGGCGTGTGACTTGAAAACCAAATACGTCTGCAACATCCTCCCATATCTTGGCAAGGACCCCACTCGGCCTCGTGGGGAGAGAGTGTCTGAGAGTGTAGTCATGAGGCTGATGGAACCATTCTTGGACAAGGGCAGAAATGTTACCACAGACAATTTCTTTACATCACTGTCACTTGCAAAACGCCTATTTAGCCGGAATACAACCATCCTCGGCACAGTCAACAGGATTCGCCAAGAAATCCCACCGTCAACTCGACAGATGCACCGCAATGAATTTACCACCCAGGTATTTTCATCCACTGGTGCCACACTGACTGTGTATGCGCCCAAGCGGAAGAAGACTGTGTATGTTCTCAGCAGCATGCACAGCACCATTGAGACACAGAAAACCACCAAAAAGAAGCCAAACACCATCACACTCTACAACACAACAAAGTGCGGCGTCGATATCATGGACCAGATGGTGCGGGAATACACTGTCCGCGCAGCAACAAGGCGCTGGCCAGTAGCAGTGTTCTACAACATGATAGACATTGCAGCACTGAATGCCCACGTGCTCTATCAATTATGCACCGGGACAAAGGAAAGACGGGTGGATTTCCTGTTTGAACTGGCAAGAGAGTTGGCTCACTCCCACGTGGGTATGAAAAAGGCCCAAAAGGAGCAATTGCTTCGGCAACAACCCTCCACAACACAACTCGGACAAAGAGCCAAGTGTCAGGCTAAAATCAAATGCAAGGACAATCGTGCAACAGTGCGCTGTGAAAAGTGTTACAAATACACATGTGGGAAATGCCGAAAGGAGCAATGGCAGTGCCAGAATTGTTAGTGACTGCTCAAATGTATTTCACTCATTTGCATTCTTTGTAAATATGCTTTTTTTCTTTGTAATTTCTTTTTCTTCTATTTTTGGCACACAAAAATAAGTTACTTGTGCCACAACCTTCCACACGAAAACTGGGAAAACAGTTGCTTTTGCATTCATTGTCCCTTCCGAGTACCATGATTTGGCTCCTGTCTTCAGTAAGGTCAGTGCTATGTCCCTTCCACCACACAGACCATATGACTGTGCGATTGAGCTATTACCTGGAGCACCCCTTCCCAGCAGCAGACTTTATAATATTTCCAAACCTGAACGAGAAACTATGGAAAGAAATATTATTGAGTCTTTAGCTGCCGGAATAATTCGCCCATCTTCTTCTCCGTTGGGTGCAGGGTTCTTTTTCGTCGGCAAGAAGGACGGTTCCCTAAGACCCTGTATCGATTACAGAGGCCTGAACCAAATAACTATTAAAAACAAGTACCCTCTCCCATTACTCACTTCAGCATTTGAACCTGTACAAGGGGCTACTGTATTCACCAAACTTGATTTAAGGAACGCTTACCACCTCCTCAGGATTCGAGACGGAGATGAGTGGAAAACAGCCTTTAAGACTCCCTTGGACCAGTTTGAATATTTGGTCATGCCCTTTGGTCTAACTAATGCCCCTGCATGCTTTCAAGCCTTGGTAAATGACGTTCTCAGAGACTTTTTGAATGTGTTCGTGTTCGTCTACATTAATGACATACTCATTTATTCTAAAGACCTTTCAGAGCATAAAAAAACATGTCTGCCTGGTGTTACAAAGATTACTGGAGAACAAACTTTTTGTCAAAGCCGAAAAATGCGAGTTTCATCAGTCTTCAGTCACCTTTTTGGGGTTTGTGCTCGAGGGCGGGCAGGTTAAGCCTTCTGAAGATAAAATAAAGGCAGTTTTGGAGTGGCCGGTTCCTGAGAACCGTAAGCAGCTGGAGAGATTCCTGGGCTTCGCAAATTTCTACCGTCGCTTCATCAGGAACTATAGTCAGACAGCTCTTCCACTAACTTCGCTAACTTCAATCAAAAGAACCTTCCAATGGACCCCCGAGGCACAAACAGCATTTGATAAACTTAAGACTTTGTTTTCCAGAGCTCCTGTGCTGATCCAGCCCGATCCATCTAAACAATTCATCCTCGAAGTAGACGCTTCCGACTCTGGTGTGGGGGCCGTCTTATCTCAAAGACTCGATATGGATCAAAGAGTCCACCCGTGTGCCTTTTTCTCTCGTAGACTTTCCTCCGCAGAGCAGAACTACGACGTTGGAGACCGTGAACTCTTGGCCATCAAGCTGGCATTTGGAGGAATGGAGACACTGGCTGGAGGGAGCTGAGCACCTGGTTCTTGTTTGGACTGATCACAAGAACCTAGCCTACATCCAGTCTGCTAAACAAGCAAGCCCTCGTCAGTCAAGGTGGTCCCTATTTTTCTCTCGCTTCAATCTCATTATTTCCTACAGACCCGGATCCAAGAATGTCAAACCCGATTCTCTCTCTCGTCTTTACTCCGTTGATCATTCCAAGACGCCTGAACCTGTCCTTCCCGCATCCTGCACTGTTGGAGTGGTCACCTGGGAGATCGCCGATCTTATTAACTCTGCCCTGGCTTCTGAACCTGACCCAGGTAACGGTCCTCCAAACCGAACTTATGTCCCTTCTTCTGTTAGATCTCGCCTGATACAGTGGATGCATACAGCCAAGTTTTCCGCTCATCCGGGGGTGAGCAGAACCGTCACCTTAATCTCTAGACGTTTCTGGTGGCCTACCCTTCACAAGGATGTCAAAGAATATGTTTTGGCTTGCTCTACCTGCGCCAGAAATAAGGCTTCACACCAACCACCCTCAGGTCTGTTGCATCCTCTCACAGTCCCCACGCGTCCATGGTCTCACATCGCTATCGACTTCGTCACTGGTCTCCCCATCTCCCGAGGTATGTCCACAATCTTTACCATCGTTGATCGATTTTCAAAGTCCTGTCATCTGATCCCCCTCAGGAAACTGCCTACGGCCTTTCAAACTGCTCAGCTCCTGATTAAACACATTTTTCGTCTACATGGAATCCCACAGGAAATACTCTCAGATCGTGGGCCCCAGTTCATTTCCCAAGTCTGGAAGGTGTTCTGTTCTGCTCTAAACTGTAAGTCTTCACTAACCTCCGGTTATCACCCACAGTCCAACGGTCAAACCGAGAGGATGAATCAGCAGCTTGAGTCTACCCTTCGATGTTTAACCTCCAATAATCCCACCGACTGGAGCCAGTACATCACATGGATCGAATACGCCCACAACTCTCTTAAGTCAAAGTAACGATACAAAATACATAGTTAAAAGTACAAAATAATATTATAAATTTGTTCTATTAGAAGTCCTAACCCAAATTGTAGAAATCTAAAGATTAAAAAAGTAGAAAAATTTAAATAAAAGATATCTGTATTGGAGAGAGCAGGACAAGTTAAAGTAGACCATTAAGGACTGTAAAGGTTGGTGGGTAAGCACAGGACCCGAGGGATGAGTGACTGCTGGTTGGCATGGGAGCCAATGTGAGCAAACAGACTGAGGGGCTAACGCCTGCCAAACTGGTAATAATGACACACCCATCTAATAAGTGCAAAATTCAAAAATGCATGACAGAGTGGCATAAGATAACATCTGGAAAAAATCGTTGGCCTAAAGAAGGCAGTTTTGACCCTTCATGCTGTGATGAAGTAGAGGAAAAACTGAGGGATGAAGATAAACGAGACCGAGTGCATTTGCATAAAAAACAGAAACATGCTGAGCAGAGAGACATCCTACGATATTTTAAAGTTGAACACCATAAGAGTCCAACAGCTCCCAACTTTACCGATCATAAGCCACCACCTTATCACCCCACCACAGTAGGACAGTATCCAGTGTGCAAGGAGCAGGGTAGCAAGGGAAAAATTACAGGACAACTCAAATTAGTGTTAGAAGATAAGTAATAAGGAGCAAGCAGCAGAGAGAGTGTGGGTATAGCAGTACGGAGGAAGAACCAGACAGATCATTAGCTGAAGTAAAGAGAAGACCATGCTATAGCTACTCAGCACCCCCAAGACGTCGCAGACTAACACCATATTAAAGGATCCCTACATGCCAGTCGATGCCCAGGACCAGTTTAGCATATATGGAAGAAACCGAATCAGTAGCAGAACTAATAAACGAGGAGCTGGAGGAACTGAGGAAAGAATTTTCACTAATCATCAGCAGGGAAGAAAAAAAGGAAAAATGAAAAAGCACGGGTGAAATATCTAAAGGAAATGAGAGAGAAAATAAAAGAACAAAAACAGGAGAAGAAGAGACTAGAAGAAGAAATAGAGGAGTTGAAGAGAATGGAAGAGGAGCAGCTTATAAGAGAGGCCCAGGCTAATTGCCCAGACCAGCCAGGCCCACAGGTTTTGGCCCTGATTGACAAAGCAGGAGGGAAAGGGGGGGAAGAGACGGGAAGTGAGGAGGAAGGCATAATAGAAAGTGATGCAACCCATTGGGAGGACGTTGGAACTCAGGATGAAGGCCCGGACATACTATTGTCAAAAAACCCATTTAATGAGGGGTCCAAGAAAAAAAGCAGGCCAGTGGCAAATGTAAAGAAGCCGCTCACAGCTGAATGTGAAGTGGATCTGGAAGTAGTAAGAAGCAGCCCTCGCCCAATGCTGACCAGGTTACAAGCACAGCGACGGGAGGCAGAGCAAGGTCAAGGTGGGGCTTGTATGGCTCCCTTGTTGTCTAAAGGACCTCATGAAGACAGATATGTGCCATGGTCATTTATGGACATGATCACACTTGCCGGAAGGCTGACCCCATTGGCTGATGGTGCCGACAGGTGGATATAGAAGTTGGAAGAAATCACTGGAGGCATCAATCTGCCAGCTGGAGACATCAAGGCACTGCTAATAAAAACAGCAGGTCACTAAGCAGCCAGAGAAGTGTTCGATGAAGCCCAGCTTCCAAGGGTCATGATCTCACACCAGTATGACAAAATACCATTCAACCAGATAAGACCCAAGGTGTGGGCAGCCTTGAGGAACAAATACCCCACCTGCAGTGATCCAACTAAGCTGAGACAAGAATGTCTGAAGGATGATGAGAGCCCAGCCCAGTTTCTGCACAGATTTCAACAGAGATGGAAAACAGTAACTGGAAGTGATGGGAATGAACAAAAGACGTCCGGCCCTCTGTTTAGAACCTACATCAGGGAGGCCATGCCCAAAGAAGTACAAGCCAAACTGGACAGAGTTGTGGGGCTCATGAAGATGGACTGGCCTCTATTCTCTGAGCATGTCATACATTATGTAAACATGCATCGGGCTGAAAAACCGGCCTTTGAGGACCAAAGCAAGATGCTGGCCACCAAGTTAAAAGACGGAGATATTCCTTGGCATGGCAGGTTACAGCAGTGGATGTGTGATTATGCCATCAAAACGGCTCCACTGAGAGCACTAATTATGCGCAGTACATAGCCCGAAATAATAGATGGGTGAATCTCCTATGGTATAATCAACAAAGGTTTATAAATTTTACAATAAAGGGCGTAGATCTAGTGAAGGATCAATTGCATGCTACTTCACTAATGGTTCTACAACATAGGTTTGTGCTGGAATCCCGCATGGCTTGGGACCAAGGGATATGTGATTATATCGGGGAAGATTGTTGTACTTTGATCCCCATGCATACAGATGCTAACGGCAGGCTCACAGGAGTCCTTGAGGAAATAAAACACATGAGAGATGAACATGTGCAGCAGTCCAATTGGAACACTCAGTTGAAGGGATTCTGGGATTGGTTCAATAAGCTTGGATGGGGAAGATATCTTAAGGCAGCAGGAATGATTCTAGGAGCAATAATATTGATAATATTGATAGTTATTTGCTGCGTCATACCCCTCATTCGAGGGGTGATCTCAAAACTCATTGTAAGCATAACTGGTCAATTCCTAACTGTAGAAATACAATTAGACCAAGTCATATAAAACATAACCATGATCCCCTCTTACCCCCACCAGGTACGTGCATTTCTTTAAAACATCAAAATTGTATATATGTATATATATTAATATGCATGTCAATAAGTCACATACTTACTCACGTAGATATAGTAATTTGCATGCTGAATTATTCATAGATTTAGGAAATTATATGCCTCATGATGATGCATAATTATGCCACACTATGTCTCCAAAATGCAGATTATTGAAAATGGCGGAGGCTTATTTTAGACCACACCCCGTGCCCTCAGAGGAATGGCTACAGTCTGTAGATAGAGGAAGAATCTTCACACATGCGTCGGTAGGCACACAAGTAAATGTAGCCACAGGCACCAATATTCCTAACAGGCAGCCAGATGATCCAGCAGAGGGGCCAGGCACTGTACCCCCGGGGTGGAGCAAACCCATGATGACCCCTAGAAGGCAGCCTGATGATCAACCACCACCACCTAGAGGGAAGCCAATGACCAGCCCGCCATCACCTGGGGCCCTGAGGATCCACTTTGGCCCAGACAGCACCCCTGCCAGTCCTGAGAACCCGGAGGACCGAGGACAGCCCGTCAGATCGCTCCAAGAGTTGCCATCTACTTCAGGCATGATGATGACTGAACCTACTGCGATAAGGCCTGCTTCTTCACAAGAACAGCCCGACATTTTCTTCACGGGCATGATGCTCAGCCCTGAGGAATATCGCCACATCGCAGGGTTCTTGGCGCATCCTCTGGAATCCTACCACACCATCGACGACCTAAAGCCTGAAATCACCTCTATGAGCAAGGAGGTTTATTCAAAAATGATGAAAGGTCTGATGTACCCTATCGCACGTCGTCCACTGGAAATACTTTGCCGCAGCATATACAAAATCAGGGAAAAGGGAAAGATGCAGCGGTTGACCCGAGAGTGCGATGAGCTGACACGTCAACTTCAAGAGGCACGGCAGACCATAATCACCTTACAGGAGAAATTGCTGCAGCTGACAACTGATCAAGGGCGCATGACCACTACCACAACACCGCAGCAGCTGCCAGGGCCACAAGCTCCAGGAAATACCAATGCAAGACCATGGGGGATGATGCCTTCTAACCCCCAGGGAGCCCCGGACTATTATTAATCTCAAACACAACACTATATTGGATATAAAGGACAATAATGATTATGTATACCTATGCTGAATATAACTGATAGAATAATACATGTATAAGATATATGACAGTACGAGTACTGTGCAGGAGGGTACCATATGGTTACTCATATGTTGGTTGTAATGACGGTCTATTGACCATTAGACGGCAAGTCTGCCTGACATAGCCCAGGCATGAAAGAGTATATTTAAACATCAACTTGTTTGATGTATGGGTGTGCAATGACACCTTTTGGGTGGGGGCTGCAATGGCCTAGTAGGTGATTAAGCTGCTTGGACATGGCATTCCTCTACCCCGTATCATTGCTGCTTTAAAAAACAACTGAAAATCCTTCTACAAAAAAAAGTAAGCAAGAGGAAAGGTCCTCATAAGTGTGCCAAAGGGGGTTCCCTCTTTGTTTTATGACGTTCTCCATTTTATTACATTTTATCATGTAATCATATCATCTTATGTCACTCACTATTAGTTTATGGTGTGTTCTAGTCTCACTCTTAGTTTTGGTGTGCAAATATACAATCACCAGTTACTCTTGAGAATTCACATTTGTAGTATTCCACTTTGACAATCACCTGTAGATTCACTTTGTGATCCTTGTCAGGACCACAGGGGGGAATGTAGTGAATTAATATTGCACCATGAATAGAAAATAGTGGATAACTGTCTCACAATAAATATATTCATGTTATAATGGTTAAATGGTGTGCTGCAACATATATCTAAGTAAGATCATGAGTGTAAGGCAGTCCGAAGGTTGAGATAAAATTAGGAGGGACGAAATGTGGCATTGGAAAGAATCCAAGGTTGAGTTGTACGCATTGGGAAAACCCAAGGATGAGTTGTTTTGACATGTCGATGTTAAACAACAAATTTATGCTGATGTGTGATGTCTTAATGAAACCACAATGTGTATCACCATGGCCTCCAAGTCTGGAAAGGGGCAAGGCTTTGATTTTCCACCGGTAAGTAAAAAGATATTGGGTGGTTTTCCACCCGTAAGTAAAAAGGTATTAAAGATACCTGTGGAAAAGTACCTAACATTACGGGAGGAGCCCCCGAGCCCCAGGGAATGAATATAAACGGGACTGTTTCTGTACCGTTATTCAGATGGCTCTGACCAGTGAACATGACCATGTGTGTGAAGATCGGTTTAGAGATAAATCCCACATGCAGAACACCACTGGAGACTTGGTAAAACTTTTGTAACAGAGTTTATTACAGTTTTACACATATATATGACACATCCAAGATTCAGGTTCTGGTCCGGGCAGGATTCTCTGGCGTCTGCAGAGACGGATAGTTGGTTAGCTTGGTTTGCAGATGAGTTAAATGGGTTATCAGATATTTCAGTGGATACCTTGAAGAGGTCCAGGCTAGCTCTGAGAGAGGGAACCGGTTGGGTCCAGAGACTGTTGGTTCAGCAGAGTACTTGAGCAGCTGCAGCGTCTAGCTTCTGACTTCCAGTGAACAGACCTTGGTTTGAGTGATTAGCTCTTTCCTAAGAGCAGCTGGTGGATTCCAGAGTGTGAGATCTTCAGGTTTGGCTCTCTAGGGCAGGCAGGCAGGTAACAGGCTAAGCTCCTCCAGAGCTTTTCTCGAGAGACAGGTTTCCTAGGAGCGAGAAGACAGAGGCAATTAGAATTAGGTTTCTCTTAGAAGATAACGTTTAGTAAATTCAGAGGCTCAGGTTCGCTAACCAAACTTGGCTAACACTGCGGCATCGAAGGAAGGTCTGGCAGCTGCTTATAAAGGCCGGAGTCTTCTGATGAGCTGATGAACATCAGCTGTGCTGGAGGGCTCCAGCCCAGGAGGGTCCACAGTGCACTCTGCTGGAGAAGGTGGAGAATCTCCAGATCCCAACAATGTGGTGGACTTGTGTTGTTGCAATAAACCACTCTGGACAGTGACCCAGCTGCCTCTGCCTGTTCTTTGACCATTGTTTGAAGACTTTTCAACTGCTTTTTAAGAACTTTGAATTTTTATAAGACTTAACATAAATTTTTATGTCGTTTGAAGGATATCCACGACAACACATTGGTGGAAAATGACAGAATTAGGCAACTTTTTACGTGCCCGAGGGGTCCCCTCATTAATGGAGGAGCAGAAGGTCATTAAAAAAAGAGAGCTAGTCTCTAAAACAGACATGGCTATGGCTTGATGCTAACATTTTGTTATATTACATTTGTGTTGTGTTTTCCAAATAGTGTAGAAAATGAATGGTGGGTTTATAATGTTTACCTTTTATGAGCAGGACAGTAAGCAGAGAAGTGTAGCATTACCCCGAACTAGTTAAACTCATAATTATGAAGTTATTCAACAAATTCCTCAAGTAAAAAAGTGCCACATATATTTTTTATTTATTTATTTTTACCAGATTTGTTGATTAATTTCAAAATTATGCATTCCTTCCAAATTTCCAAATCTGAAGAAATTTTTAAACCAATATCTACATTATTTAACATTTAGTTTGTTTTAGCAGTACTTCCTGTTATATTTCCTTAAACATTATATTTTACATTTTCTTTTGCACAGCAAGCTCAGCAGATTTGAATTGTGTGCTTGTGTAAACACAAGTAGTCAATCTTAACTCTAAACATATATTCTGGTTATTTTTTTACTTAGACCTTCTTGTTTTTATATATGTGTATAGTACCCCCAAAAAAAAAAAAAAAAAAACACTGTAAATTGATTAGAAATATTAATCATCTGTCAGATTTCAAGGAAAAAAGTCAGAAGAGAAAAGTCAGAATTCTTGACTTTTTACCCATGTTAAACTAAAAGAAAATTTAAAAATCAGTTAACCTTTTTTTTTTCAGTGGCCCTAATCCTCTTCCATAAGACCAAGACTAAGATGATTCAAACCAAAAAGATTCAGTTTCTATATATGAAAGTGAACTGACAAGACGTTATAAATAGGCAATATTCATAGCAGCATTCCCCACAGACCATTTTACCTCATTCACAAGTTTCTGACTTCTGTGTCGCTGTTTCCCTCCCTTCTGAGTGCTCAAACACACAGCAGTTCAGAGAGGGAGGGGAGTACAGTGACATAACGCTATGCCGCGCCTTCAAAATAAAAGCACGCTAGTTTTAAAAAAATGTCAAAATCTAATATTTTGCGGTACAATTTTTTTGGGGGGACATATCCACCTGGCTTTTATATTGGGGGGACATGTCCCCCCCGTCCCCTCCGCTTCCTACGCCGCTGGTGCTGCTTAATGTTGCTTTTGATGAGACCGACTATCTGGAAACAAATGAGACAAACAGGTTCTGTGCTCACACCTGACAAGACAGTTACACATCAGCCCAGTCTTCCTTAAAAGACCTGTTTTCATTGCATACTGTCCTAATATTTCAACACGCCATTTCACTTTTTTTAACCAGTTAAGCGCGGTTCTTCCAGCAGTCCACACTTTCTATGCTCTCTTTTTCATCGCCTTTCTCCCTTCTTTTCCGTCGCCCGGCTTGCCACAGGTTTGCCTGCTGTGTCAAAAGATTAAGCAGCAGCAGCAACCCGTGACTGACAGCTCATTGGCTAATTGGTAAGACCTCCAGCCTGGTGCAAGACAGCTCTTATTATATTAACAGGAGAAGCGGTGCAAGTGAAGTTAGACAATGTCATCAGAAACATGCTCTGATTTCTAAATGTGTTAAATCAGGTTCGCTCCTGATCAGGACGCTGGTCCGCTGATCCGTTACCTCTGATCCAAAGTATATTTTCTTCTGTGTAAGTCTCTCAATTCTGTGTATTTTTATATTGAACTTAAATAAAAGGCTTGGCGTATGCTTTGTGACAAATTTTATTAGTCATAAAGAAAGATTTAAGGTGTATTTAATTTGTTTTGAAGCCAAATCAAAGCCAAAAGTGATCATGAATTTTTCAGTTGCATTTTTAAAGAATACAAGTTGAAATTTCTAACTTCCTCATAAAAACTTTGTGCAAAAGGACTTGAGGATTAAGGGGGAAAGGTATTTGCTTTTGCTAAAATAAAAGATCAGTTAATAAGGTATTCAGTTTATAATAAATGTGCTAAAAGTCACAAAGAAATTCCTCTAGGTGTCCCTGGAAAAAAACACAACAAAGTTTGTTAAAAAGGGTTTCAGCTTCTTTTTTAAATATAGTAAAACAAAGAATACAAATGATGAGATATATTGTATAAATCACCCCTTTGTTTCCTCCTAACAGGATGTTTTGTGTTTAAAACAGCAAGGAAATTGGGCACATGGAAAATACAAGTGTCAGATGCCAAAACTAATCTATATTGGTTTAGAGTCAGATTTATAAAAAAACTTAAGCTAAAAATATAGTTATAGTTTTTAGATCTAGTTGGATACTTGCCACTCATTTAATTATTCTTAGTTATGTTTTTTTTTTGACTATATGAAGATTTACATTTTTTTAGTGTGCACACTTTAAGGCAGGGTTTTCACATCATGTCCATGTCACGGGAATCACTTTGCAAAACCTGCAATGTTATAATGAGTTTAATTGATTTTCTAAACCAGGAGTAGAAAAAGGTATAAATAATAGGGTTTAGACAGGAGTTAAAGTCAAATAAAAATATCACAAAAGCAGAGGATGAGGCATTAAGTAAAGTATCTTGACCTGTAAGTGTGACACAGAAATATGGTAACAGACATATCAGGAACGCAACGACTACAACCCCGAGGGACCCGGCTACTTTAATCTCAGATTTCTTAACATTTACAGAACCATGGAGGGTTAATCCTGCAGTGTGAGAGTGTATAGCTCGAATCTGAGAAACTGCCACCACAAATATTCTGAAATACAAAACCACTATTATAGTGATGGGGAGTATAAAGGATAAAATAAGATCTACCATACCAGCAATGTAATTAATCACAATGACACATTCACCTAAGCAGGAGTTAAATATGCCAGGTTGTTTGAAGTTCTCCATCAGATTAAGGCCCGGAAACACCATAGACCAGGTCCAACACAGGGAAACACATATCTTCACTTTTTTCTGTGTTATTTTAGTGTTGTAATGAAGGGGGTAACATATAGCTACATAACGGTCAATAGATATCATCACCATGGTTCCTATTGAGGCAGTGGCAAAAATATAAGCCAGATAGTTATAACTGACACAGGCAATGTCACCCAGAAGCCAGCAGCCATTTATCAGAACAATTTGAAAGAACATGAGGAGACCAATAAAGAAATCAGAGACAGCAAGAGAAAGAAGGAGCAGGTTGGTGGGAGAGTGGAGCTTCCTGTGGAGAAAAACAAAAGCAGATTTACTTTCTCTAGTCTGTGTAATCTGTTAATTTTTGTATAAAAGCAGATTTGTTGTACTAGAAAACCCCAAACTAATTTACAGCAATTCCAATCATTATTGTTAAATTTGATAACTCATTTGAAACCTGAAGTGTGAGATAGAGATGATGACCAGCAGATTTAGAGATGAGGTGAGCAGAGAGATGGAAATCACCAGAATGTAGGTTATCATAGTTTCAAAGTAAGTACGTTTTGTTCTGCTGCATGAAGTGTTAAAGAGTTGTGGAAAGCAGAGCTCAGTCTCCTCCATTATCATGGGGCAGCAGCTCCTGGATACTGATGAGGCTCTATCAGCTGATTTAACTGACTGGTCTACTTAATCTCCACCTCTCATTTCTGTCCCCATGGAAACCCATGTGATGAGATCGTGTTTAGTGTCGCTTCAACATTTAAATTCTTGTTTCTCTCATAAAAAAACTATGACATACCAACAATAAAACCCAAAAATCAACCAGCAGTGTTTCCTCTAACAATGTTTTTTTTGAATATTTAGTTATGTTTAATACCCATATATCAAATATAGTGCTCATCATAGATAATCTTCTAGGACTATGACTCATGGTCCCCCACTGACACTAAGCATAAGGAGGTAGTCACAAGATTTTCTCAGTGGTAAAAACATTCTAGTATATGAATGAACAACAAACTCAATATCATAAATTCATCACACTGTGTTTGCAGGAAAGAACTGAAGTGCCTACACAGAAGTGCTTAGTGTGAGGGATTGCCTTTGAGTCAATGAATCGATGCGATCAACCGGTTTTCCTAAGACAGAAAACTTTGAATCAATCTTTCTGTCTGATCTGGTGAACTGTAAATTGCCATGAGATGACATGTGTTGTGAATTGTCGCTATAGAAATAAACTGAATTAAATTGAATTGAAGTGATACTAGCACCTAGTCTCACGGGAGAATGGTGAGGCAAAAAGATCAGATGGCAGTGATGTAACACAATTCAGGTTCCATCCACATGAAGATGAGATTAGGTGTAACCGCAGAGATATTATGTTCTCTAAGCTGTGTATTGAAATGGAGATGATGTTTTGGGAAAACATAAACAAAGGTTTTGAAACTGGTTCTCATAGGGGAAGAAATCAGACAATGCAAAAGGTGTACATGCTATGCACATCTTTTCATTTATTTTTTTTATTTTTTTTTATGATAAAACCTGCATGCACCTCTTTAGAGCCATATTGCTGTATTTACCTTGTATAAGCTTTCAGGGCATGCTGGTTGTTTTTGGCCGTTTCTAAATTCACAAGAATGCAAGCATGGACTCGTGTCCTCACTAAGTATGTTGTTGATAAGAACACAGGAAAGTATGGACTTTGGGAGAATCGGAGCATGCAGCATAAATCCTGTCAAATGGAACAGAAATGTACTCATGACGTCATGTTATTAACTATTTTTAATGTTATTAATAGTCTCTGGGTAAAACAATTTTTTTTTTGTGGAATAATAATTAACAATTCAGATAAACACAAATCAAATAAACAAATAAAACAAAACAATTGCCATCAGAGCCAGCTGTACTTCACACACATCTATGCTGAGAGAGGGCTGCTGCAGAAGGGCTAATGTTAGCCCTGGCAGCGGTTAGACTCAGAGGTCCAATGGTTGCCATGGTCCTCTCAACATCGGAACTTTTTTTTAAAACTATGCACTATGCAAACTCATGCATTCCAAGATGGCGCCACCTACGGTCGCCCTGGTCCTCTCGTGCGCCCTGCTTTTGTCTCTTTTTGTTAGTTAATTGTGCGTCTGCGTGCTCTTACTCCCGTGAAGAGCTTCTAAACATTAGAGCTACCACTCCTAAGGATTTATTACCAGTTTTTTTAGTTTCTGCCGTGGACTCGGTCCTATTTCTGGCCAAGAGAGGAAGACGCCGTAAGAGAGGCAAACGTGCCGGAGCTCTTGTGCGCCTTCGCAGACGGGGGACACGCACGCCTTTACCTGGTGTATTTCTTTCTAATGTCCGAGCTCTCAGCAACAAGATGGATGAGCTGGCGCTGCTCATGAGAAGGAACAAAGACCTTTCCTCCTCTTGTGTTTTGTGCTTCACGGAGACATGGCTCAGCGGACAGATCCCGGACAGCGCGCTACACATGGAGGGATTTCAACTCCTCCGTGCGGATCGCAGCGCGGAGCTCTCCGGAAAAACAAAAGGCGGCGGAGTCTGCTTCTACATCAACAACAGCTGGAGCACCGATGTGACGGTGATCTCACAACACTGCTCTCCTTCTCTGGAATATCTCTTCATTAACTGTAAACCATTTTATTCTCCGCGTGAGTTTGTTTCATTCATCCTGGCGGCTGTATACATCCCACCCGCCGCTGACGCACGTGAGGCTCAGCGCGCGCTGTCGGACCATGTCTTACATGTGGAGCGGACTTTTCCTGACTCTCTTGTTATTGTGCTTGGTGACTTTAACAAAGTAAATCTGAGCCAGGAACTACCCAAATACAGACAGTTTATTAAATGCCCCACCAGAGAACAGAACACTTTGGATCACTGTTACACAACAGCAAACAACGCCTATCGCGCCGTCCCCCGTGCCGCCCTCGGACTATCAGATCACGTGATGGTCCATCTCATACCCACATATAGACAAAAACTGAAGCTAGCTAAGCCTGTAGTTAGCACAACTAAGATCTGGACCAGTGAGGCTGTGGAGGAGCTCCGCACGTGTCTGGAAACCACAGACTGGGAGGTGTTCAGGGCTGCTACAGATAATCTGGACGAGTACACTGACATTGTGACCTCATACATACAGTACAATGAGGAGCGCATCCTACCAACGCGCACCAGGGTGCGTTATGCAAACGACAAGCCCTGGTTCACACCTAAGCTCGGCCAGATTCGACGAGAGAAGGAGGCAGCACGCAAGAGCGGGGACAGAGACAGCTACAAAGAGGTGAAATACAGGTTTAGCAGGGAGATGAGGAAGGCTAAATCTGTGTATGCAAATCGCCTCCAGCAGCAGTTCTCTGCCAACAACTCTGCCACAGTGTGGAGGGGCCTCAGGGCTATTACCAACTACAAGCCCAAAGCCCCCCGAGCTCTGAATGACCGGGCACTGTGTGAAAGACTGAATACACACTACTGCCGTTTCGACTGTCCCAGAGCCGTTAGCACCTCTCTGGTCTCTCCAGCCACCTCCTCCTCCCCCAACACAATTGAGGCCACTCCATCAAAGGCCCCCTCAATCCACCCCTTGTCCCCCCCTGCCCTCTGCATCCTGGAGCAGGACGTGCACAGACAGTTTCTGAAGCTGAACACCCGTAAAGCTGCTGGCCCTGACGGCGTTTCTCCCTCCACCCTGAAACACTGTGCCAGCGAACTGTCTCCTGTCTTCACGGACATTTTTAACATCTCCTTGGAGTCATGCCATGTGCCGGGCTGCTTCAAATCCTCCACCATTGTTCCTGTCCCGAAGAAACCAAGGATCACAGGACTAAATGACTACAGGCCGGTGGCGCTGACGTCTGTGGTCATGAAGTCCTTTGAGCGATTGGTTCTGCAACACCTAAAATCCATCACCGCCCCCCTCCTGGACCCGCTGCAGTTCGCCTACAGAGCCAACAGGTCCGTAGACGACGCAGTCAACCTGGCCCTCCACTTCATCCTGCAGCATCTGGACTCCCCAGGAACCTACGCCAGGATCCTGTTCGTGGACTTCAGCTCTGCCTTCAACTCCATCCTCCCGGGTCTGCTCCAGGACAAGCTGTACCAGCTCAACGTGCCCAGCTCCCTCTGCAGGTGGATTACTGACTTCCTGACGGACCGGAGACAGCACGTGCGGCTGGGAACAACTGTCTCGGACACACGGACCATCAACACCGGATCCCCCCAGGGCTGTGTCCTTTCCCCCTGGCTTTTCTCCCTGTACACCAACTGCTGCACCTCCAGCCATCAGTCCGTGAAACTGATCAAGTTTGCGGACGACACCACCCTCATCGGGCTCATCTCGGACGGTGATGAGTCTGCCTACAGGAGGGAGGTGGACCGGCTGGTGTCCTGGTGCAGCAGCAACAACCTGGATCTGAACACCCAAAAGACAGTGGAGATGATCGTGGACTTTAGAAAGGTCACAGCCCCACCGTCCCCCCTTGCCCTCACAGACAGCCCTACCCCCATCTCCAACGTGGAGTCCTTCCGCTTCCTGGGCACCACCATCACCCAGGACCTCAAGTGGGAGCCGACCATCAGCTCCCTCGTCAAGAAGGCCCAGCAGAGGATGTTCTTTCTGCGGCAGCTGAGGAAACTTAAGCTGCCAACCCGGATGTTGGTGCAGTTTTACACCTCCATCATTGAGTCCATCCTCACCTCCTCCATCACCGTGTGGTACGCTGGCGCCACCGCCAGGGACAGATACCAACTGCAGCGCATTGTGCGCTCTGCTGAGAAGGTGATCGGCTGTAAGCTGCCATCACTCCAGGACCTGTATGTCTCCAGGACCAGGAGGCGTGCAGGTCGCATCACAGCCGACCCTTCTCACCCTGGACACAGACTGTTTGAACCTCTCCCCTCAGGGAGGAGGCTACGGTCCATACGGACCAGAACCTCCCGCCATAAAAACAGCTTCTTCCCCTCTGCCATAAGACTCATGAACACTATATGTCAGACTCCATAACCTGCCCATGCCATTCACACTGCTGTATTGCACACTGCTCTATTTGCACTACCTTGTACATTTTACTTTTTATATTTATCCATATTTTTATCTTAAGTGTATATATTAGTATATTTTTTGTATGCCTTATACCCTAGTGTTTTTAGAGATTTTTATAATTTTATTTACTATTTCATATATGTTTCATGTTGTAACGACTGTACCATTTCATTAAAATTCCTAGTTAGAACCCTCTTCACTTGGAACAATGGCAATAAACCCGATTCTGATTCTGATTCTGACTAACTCAGTAAATGGGCCATATATTGAAGCTTCAAATTATAATGTTCTTACCTCAAATGATACTAAAACATACTTTTACAGAACAACGGCAACAGGTAAGAGAACTTTGACTTAATACTCTGAGCTCTGTGAGCACTTCATTGGAAACTGCTGCTACCACAGTCCATGCTGGGAGCAGCTTCCAATCTGGAGAACGGATAAGTCTGCTCGATGGCCGTTGGTTAACCAGGGAGGGGCAAGAAAAACATTCGGGGACTTGTATTCTGTGGAATCGGGTCTTGTGCTAGTTCTGAGACCGATGACTTTACTTGGTGGACAGGAGAATCCACATAGTACACATTATCGGAGTAAAGTCAGCCTTCGTCTCCCTGCTTGTGTGAGTCTTATGACAATGCAAGTCACAGCGGCTTACCAAATGGTGGTCCTTACGTGCACTAAGGTTTCGTCATTGGTGCTCTGTGCAAGTACGTCTCAATTAGCTTTATATGGCCAAAATTGGTGAGAAAATACATTATTGTAAAACAAGTTGGAACTGTTGCAAACAGCTCTGTCTAGCTTGACAACAGACTTTTAACTCCTGGCCATTAAAACAACGACACATAAGGTCTCATTCAAATTCCAGGTAAGCAAGGCGGTGTCTCATCTCAAATCTCTAAGAATAATTGTCTTGATTTGCCAAAAAGACCCCAACAGATTTTACTTTCATGCAAGTGGAGCAGTGCACGCTATTGCTCTAGTGTTCCGCTTGATTTATGCATATAAATTGCTTTCATTTTCCAGTTATGCAGGGAGTTTCTACATGGTTATATGTGACACTCCAATGTAAATAGAACAGAGGAGGAAAAACAGAAAAAAAGGAGAAAAGTGATGAAAGAAAAGAGGGCAAGGGTATGTAGGGTGATAAATTGATTTTTAAAACATTTTCAGTCTATGTTCATCACCTGCAAAGAGATGTAAAAAAGAACAGCACGGCAACCAACGGACATGGTGCGATGAGAGCGCTGGCAATAACGTGACACCGTAGATACTATCGCTGAAGTATATAAGTAGTATTATTTAATCTGACGTGTATTCTGTACCTGGAACTAAGCACCTGTGAGTTGTTTGTGAAAGTGCACTTTCGAAGTGCATGTAAAGCTTTATCCAAAGAAAATATGCTCTAATTGTGGTTGTGAAGAGCTCGAAGAGAAAGCTCCCCCAGAGCACCCTGGAGCTCCAGTCGGGAGCACCCAATGTTTAAAAAGCCATTGCCCTAAGTGACCCCAAGAGCTAGGGCAAGGTCCATAAAAGTCTGATAAAAAACCTGTCAGTATTCCTCCTCCATACTGCTCGGCCCAATGTATTCCAAGTGTCCTGAGTGGGTAGCGCCCATAATTTACTCGAAACGAAGTCATTTAGAAGAAACAGGAAGAAACTAAAAAAGGCTGACGTTCACACAAGGTGGGAGTGCTGCAATACCTGCCCAAGTATTTCAATCATTAGGATTTGATATTATGCAATGCTATTGGTAGCTGATAAATGCATAATATATCACAACATATGTTTTTCTTTTTTTAAGTTTATGCATTTAGCAG
>JAGKQL010000049.1:2188369-2209949 GCA_018398635.1 Cyprinodon brontotheroides
CACATTTAGTCCCTCTAATTTTATCTCAACCTTCGGACTGCCTTACACTCATGATCTTACTTAGATATATGTTGCAGCACACCATTTAACCATTATAACATGAATATATTTATTGTGAGACAGTTATCCACTATTTTCTATTCATGGTGCAATATTAATTCACTACATTCCCCTGTGGTCCTGACAGGATCACAAAGGAATCTACAGGTGATTGTCAAAGTGGAATACTACAAATGTGTAATTCTCAAGAGTAACTGGTGATTGTATATTTGCACACCAAAACTAAGAGTGAGACTAGAACACACCATAAACTAATAGTGAGTGACATAAGATGATATGATTACATGATAAAATGTAATAATAAAAACTAACCCCAATAGAACCCCCCCCTTGGCACACTTATGAGGACCTTTCCTCTTGCTTACTTTTTTTGTAGAAGGATTTTCTGTTGTTTTTTTAAAGCAACAATGATACGGGGTAGGGGAATGCCATGTCCAAGCAGCTTAATCACCTACTAGGCCATTGCAGCCCCCACCCAAAAGGTGTCATTGCACACCCATACATCAAACAAGTTGATGTTTAAATATACTCTGTCAGGCAAACTTGTCATCTAATGGTCAATAGACCGTCATTACAACCAACATATGAGTAACCATATGGCACCCTCCTGCACAGTACTTGTACTGTCATATACCTTATACATGTACACAATTATTTTTATCAGTTATATTTAGCATAGGTATACATAATCATTAATCTCCTTTATATCCAGTATAGTGTTGTGTTCGAGATTAATAATAGTCCGGGGCTCCCTGGGGTTTAGAAGGCATCATCCCCCATGGTCTTGCATTGGTATTTCCTGGAGCCTGTGGCCCTGGCAGCTGCTGCGATGTTGTGGTAGTAGCCATGCGCCCTTGATCAGTTGTCAGCTGCAGCAATTTCCCCTGTAAGGTGATTATGGTTTGCCGTGCCTCTTGAAGTTGACGTGTCAGCTCATTGCGCTCTCGGGTCAACCGCTGCATCTTTCCCTTTTCCCTGGTTTTGTATATGCTGCGGCGAAATATTTCCAGTGGACGACGTGTGATAGGGTACGTCAGACCTTTCATCGTTTTTGAATAAACCTCCTTGCTCATAGAGGTGATTTCAGGCTTTAGGTCGTCGATGGTATGGTAGGATTCCAGAGGATGCGCAAAGAACCCTGTGATGTGACAATATTCCTCAGGGCTGAGCATCATGCCCGTGAAGAAAATGTAGGGCTGTTCTGGCGAAGAAACAGGCCTTATTGCAGTAGGTTCAGTCGTCATCATGCCTGAAGTAGATGGCAACTCCTGGAGCGATCTGACGGGCTGTCCTTGGTCCTCCGGGTTCTCAGGACTAGCAGGGGTGCTGTTTGGGCTGAAATGGATCCTCAGGGCCCCAGGTGATGGCGGGCTAGTCATTGGCTCCCCTCTAGGTGGTGGTGGTTGGTCATCAGGCTGCCTTCTAGGGGTCATCATGGGTCTGCTCCACCCCGGGGGTACAGTGCCTGGCCCCTCTGCTGGATCATCTGGCTGCCTGTTAGGAATATTGGTGCCTGCAGCTACATCTACTTGTGTGCCTACCGACGCATGTGTGAAGATTCTTCCTCTGTCTACAGACTGTAGCCATTCCTCTGAGGGTACGGGGTGTGGTCTAAAATAAGCCTCCGCCATTTTCAATAATCTGCATTTTGGAGACATAGTTTGGCATAATTATGTATCATCATGAGGCATATAATCTCCTAAATCTATGAATAATTCAACATGCAAATTACTATATCTACGTGAGTAAGTATGTGACTCATTGACATGCATATTAATATATATACATATATACAATTTTGTTTTTAAAGAAATGCACGTACCTGGTGGGGGTGAGAGGGGATCATGGTTATATTTTATATGACTTGGTCTAATTGTATTTCTACAATTGGGAATTGACCAGTTACACTTACAATAAGTTTCGAGATCACTCCCCGAATGAGGGGTATGACGCAGCAAATAACTATTAATATTATCAATATTATCGCTCCTAGTATCATCCCTGCTGCCTTAAGATATCTTCCCCAACCAAGCTTATTGAACCAATCCCAGAATCCCTTCAACTGAGTGTTCCAATTGGATTGCTAAACATGTTCATCTCTCATGCGTTTCATTTCCTGAAGGACTCCCGTGAGACTGCCGTTAACATCTGTACGCAAAGGGATTAAAGTACAACAATCTTCCCCGATATAATCACATATCCCTTGGTCCCCAGCCATGCGGGATTCCAGCACATACCTATGTTGTAGAACCATTAGTGAAGTAGCATGCAATTGATCCTTCACTAGATCTACGCCCTTTATTGTAAAATGTATAAACCTTTGTTGATTATACCATAGGAGATTCACCCATCTACTATTTCGGGCTATATACTGCGCATTGGCAACTGAACCCCAGATTGGGACTGCACCGACCCCTCGTCCACTTTCTATCCAATCACTCCCTATGGCAACCTGTTCTTCAGGTACCCCATATGGGACCTCATCTCAGGTGATATATACCTCATCTGATGTTTTCCACTCGTGTTTAACGGGAGTACTTCTTTTAGTGCGATTGGTTATTTCGTTAGATGTTTCATTAATGCCTATTGGGTCATTTACTATTAACTTCAGTTGTCCTGTCAGCATTACTGGTGCACAGATCCCTTCCCACTGAGCGGGTAGTGAGGCCAACATCTGTGTCTCATTGTGACACATCCAAAAAATGTCACCTAAAGGGACAGATCCCTTCGCCAGGCTCAGTAATGGGTACGTGGCCACAAATGCAGGTTGGAACTCATAGATGACGGCTCCCCCATCTGGTACTACTTGTTCACAACGTATGGTGGCCTTGAGACTTGTTTCACATATCTTAACGTGGCTGGTGATGTTCCCGTTTGCTGTCGGTGGGAACCATGGTTTCTTACTACATTTCACCATTTTGTCTACTGTCCACATCAGGCTAGAGGATCTATTGGTTACTTCTTCTATTTCTTTCCCTCGGGCTATACAAAACTGAAAAATCAGGTCAGCTGGTTTTTGTACTACTGGAGGGAGGGAGAACGTACTCATTACATCATTTATTGAGGAGGTCAGTGCTCTGGGGCATACCGTCCCGTCTTTTGACCATGATTTAATACCTGCGGCCAAATGCATGACTCAGTGAGCAAAGCACCTTACCGTTATTTCTGGGCAGTCACCTATTTTACTTCCGGGTATATTCTGAAGGGCTGGTAATTTTTTAACATTATAGCAAGCTATACAATCATCTTTAGGGCGCTTTTTGGCTTTGAACATTGTCTGGACAGAGTACTGAATCCATTGTTGGAACATATTGGACTCCTAGTGTGCCGTCTTTAATTTGTCTAGATCTCTTTTCTGTCTTCTGTCCGTTAGTTGTACCACTCTATGCGCTTTTCCTAATGTCATTATTTGTTTTGTTAGTATGTTTTGGCATATGTTTGTTTTGCATCTTACCTCAATGATCACCATCCCATCCCCACGGCAGTCCATGCTTCGTGGAATTCCAAGCCAATGTTTCCCTATTGACTCGTTTCCTTAAATTTCTTCAGACATTACATAATCATATCCTTTGGTTTGCCCATGCATTAGTGATATGTCCTCCCCATCATTATTACTGATTACCCCTTGGTTAGTAGCTAGTGTTATCATTGCTAGTGCACATGTTTGTGTTTGACGCATTAAATGTGAGTGTGCATTGTTAGTAGTAAGCTTAATAAGATCCCCCCTTGTTAACCCACAAAGGGTTAACAAAAGAAGAAAACTAGTCTGAGTCGGAAGAAGATGCATACGAGAGACGCCCAGACGGCGATGGAGTGGGCGGACACGGTTCGATCGACGGCCCACTCGCTGCGGAGGAGGAAGGGGAAAGGGAGGGAAGGAACGGGGAAGGTGCAGATGAGGGATGTGAAGGGGACAGGACTCCACCAGCATCTGATGGGTCAGAAGAAAGAAGTTCGTCCAGTGCCTGAACGAGGGATGGAGATGGGTCAGACCCATCAGAGCTCTGAGCGGCAGAAGGATCATCATCATTGCCGCCAGAGTCAGAAGGCGGAGCGGGAGCATAAGAATGAACACTGTCATCCTCAGAGTCCCCTGACATTGGAGACCGTTGGGCCGCCAAGCGTGCTGAACGCCTTCGACCGTATGATGTGGACGGGGGTGAGGGGACATCAGTGCCCGACACCGGTGCAACATCCAATGTCTGTGAGCTTGCGGCGGGGTGTTGCGGAGGGAGACTTGTTGCTGCCCTGTCAGCATGCGCAGAGCCCGTCGGTTCTGGAACAAGTCCAGGCGGGTCTGGTGCCCGGTGCAGTGGTTTTTGTGTTTTTGTGTAAGTACAACTTTAAAGGGGCCTTCCCTACAAGGTTCGTTCCACTGACATCTAAAGACTCGTATGATCACACTGTCACCAACTTGAACATCCCTGACGTCCACTGGAATATGTGTCTCGTCTCGGTTGTGAGCTGCTTTCACCTGTTGACATATGAGTCTGTGAATGTGGGTTAGTGACCTGAGGTAATCCCCCAGTTCTCGCTCGAGCTGTGCCAGGGAAACCTCCTCTTGGGGTCCTCGAACCTGTGGGAGAGGCATGGGTCAACCTGTAAGCATTTCATGGGGGGTAAGATGGGTTATTTGGTTAGTTTGAGAACGCATTGCCATCAGTGCAATAGGCAAGGCGTCAACCCATGTTAAACGGTTGTTGCTGTCAGCAATAATTTTCGCTATCTTCGTTTTCAGCACTCCGTTCGCCCTCTCCACCGATGCCTGTGATTGGGGATGATACACACAACCAACCTTTTGTTTTATACACAACTGTTTGAACATTGACTGGATGACCTGTGAAACAAAGTGAGGTCCGTTATCAGATGATATAGTATCAGGCATGCCAAACCTGGGAAACACTTCTTTGCACAAAAACCTTGCTGCTGCTTTGTGGTCGTTCTTAGCAGTGGGGCATGCCTCCACCCATCTGCTAAACCGACAAACAACCACCAGCATATACCTCTTTCCCTGAACACGAGTTATCATGTCAACGTAATCCATAATCAGATGGCGGAAAGGACCGTCTGGCATGGGGATGTGTGCTAAGGGTTGCGTGAACATTTTATGCACATTATACTTGGGATATGGCCAGTTCTCTGTCTACCTTAGGTGTCATGTAAGGTGACCACCAGACTGCCTGTAGCTTTCGAATAACTTGGGCTCGTGAACAATGATCAGGTCCATGCATTATTTTAATGGCGGTTGGTAATAAGGACAACGGCAGTACGAAATGCCCTCGAAAACTACGCCACAACCCATCGTGGGGGTGTGATAAGCGTACCGCCCCCCCTTTGTACCCACAGACGCTTTTCCGCTTCAGATACTCTATTCTGGGCTTCTATTAATGAAGCTAGATTAGTAATAGGTTCACACTCAGCTGCAAGAACCATTGGTCCTTGCACTGCAGGTCCTGTGGCTTCTTTGGCTGCTTCATCTACCAAGTTATTTCCTATGGCGATAGGAGTTTTTGCCGTCTGATGAGCAGCACATTTTACAATAGCTAACGCAGATGGGAGTTGCATAGCTTGTATTAATTCCACGACAGCTTGCCCATGTGTCACGGGGGTGCCATCTGTTCGAATGAATCCTCACTGTTTCCAGATGCTGGCGTTTATATGGCATACCCCGTATCCATATGCACTGTCAGTATAGATGGTCACTCTTTTACCAGTAGCCAATTTACACGCAGCTGTTAATGCCTTTATTTCTGCCAACTGGGCAGAGCAAGGTTGGTCGAGGCTCACCGACTGCACTTTAGCATATGTGCCGTCAGGGTCAAGCCGGACCACTCCATATCCAGCTTTGTTCCCCGTCTCGCCTCTGACGCATGATCCGTCTACGAAAAGCGTCAGATCAGATGGGATTGGATGATTGTACAAATCCTCCCTTACCTTCATGAAGGTGTCCGTCTCCTGGAGACAATCATGGGGCTCACCTTCTGTGGGCAATACCATTCTTGTGGCTGGGTTGACTGAGGTACAGCGTTGTATTGTTAGGTCAGGTCCTGAAAGCAGAACTTCATAACCTGTTCGATGAGCTTGAGTTATCACAAAGCGTGGGCTTGTGAGCAGTGCATGTAATTGATGTGAGGTATACAAGATAACAGGGTGGCCCATAGTAATAACTGAGGCCTTTTCATATGCGAAGGCTGCTGCTGCCAAGCCCTGGTAGCAGGGAGGCAGGCCTTCAGACCTTCTTCGACACCATCCAATTTTGTGCTGTAATAAGAAATTGGCTGTTTACCTGTGGGGGTGTCTTGCATCAATAGCAGTTTGGAGATCTTGTTTCAGCAGCTGGAACGCACCCTCTGCCTCATCTGTCCATTGTAATTGAGCCGACTGGTGTCCTTGACCTGCGGCTTTAATCAGTGCTCTTAGTGGAGCCATTTTGATGGCATAATCACACACCCACGGTCTGCTGTAACCTGCCATGCCAAGGAAAGACAACATGTGACCAACAGTCTGAGGTTTGGGCAATTGAGTTATGGCTTCTAGTTGGGACGGTGCGATAGACCTCATGTCCCCACTGAGTTGCCTGCCGAGATACTCCACTGTTTGCTGGCAGAATTGTAATTTTTGTTTACTTACTTTGTGTCCTCCTTCTGCCAATCCAGTCAATACTGTAATGGAGTCTCTCTCGCACTGCTCTTTAGAAGCAGAACAAATCAAAATGTCATCAACATTGTAGATGGTATGTCAAGGTGATTTAAATCATTCGCCAGAACACGATTGAAAATTGATGGCGAGTCTACGAAGCTCTGCGGCAAACGTGTGTAAGTATATTGTTGGCCTTTGTACGTAAATGCAAACAAATACTGGGAATCTGGATGGACCGGTACACTGAAAAATGCTGAACACAGATCTATCACAGTAAACCATTTTATGCCTGGGGGTATATTACTCAATAGTGTGTGGGGATCTGGTACTACTGGTATTTCTTCTGCTACAATAGCATTGATTAATCTTAGATCATGGACTAGTCTGTAGTCATTACTGTTAGGCTTTCTGATGGGAAAAATCTGTGTGTTACAGGGACTTACTGTTGGTTTAAGAACTCCTGCTGTCTCTAATCCTGTTATGATCTGCTATATTCCTTCTACCGCTTCTCGTTTAAGTGGGTACTGTCTTTGGAAAGGTAACTTAACATTTAATTTGATGGTGAATTTGATGGGATCTGCTGACTTTACTAATCCTACATCTGTTTTACTTTTGGACCATACCTGCTCTGGAACTTGTCCTAATAATGATTTATGCTCCTCAGCCACTACCATTTGTCTTTTCCCAGGAACTTTAATGTGTTCTGCCATTACTTCATCAGCTTGTGAATATGAGATTTTGAAGAACAGTCCATCTTTTGATACGCTAATGCGGTTCCAGGCTGTATCAACCAATTCCGCGACTTGCTTGGCTTCTTGAACCATGGGTCCCAGGTCATGTGACTCATACTTGTCTGCAATCAGCAATGTGACATGTGGTGCTGAATTGGTAACCTGGAACCATTCTGCTACATCTGTATCAGGAAATGTGACAACAGCTGCAGCTCCTTGCGGTCCAACCATTATGTCGGCGTATTGGATGACAGTTGTTTTGTTGTTAATTTCTTCATCCCAACTTTTCTCGTAGTCTTCATGTATCTTGCCTTTGTCATAAAACATGGTACAATGGAGAGGGAGAAAAGGTTCTCTAGATTTGTCGTAGTGATTCATTATTAGGGGTCTCCATGTCTCCCACTCCATTTGGAGGAAGGAAGTTGGTGACGTGAGTTTCAGCCAAAATACTTGGTCTTTTAGTTCACGACTTGTTGCCTGGGGGGTCATTTGTGGGCCTAGTGTCATCATATAGGCTTCATTCTTGTCCGTTGCCTCAAAAGAGATTCCATTAGGGGTATATTTAATTTTTGCATTGAGCTGGCATAGCACATCACTACCCACCAGATTAATTGGCGTATCTGCTGAGTAAAGCAGCGGTGCATACACAGTCTTTTCACCTCCAATCTTGGATGCTGAGAGAGGCAGGCAAATTCCACTTTTCTCTATACAGGAGTAGGCCGCTCCTGTATCAATCATGAAGTGATGATGGCTGTCATATATAGTGACATCAATGGTGGGTTCTGTTTGTGGGCGTTGGGTTAATACAGGTAGAATGGCCACTATTTAAAGTGTAAAAGGACCAGATGGAAGAAAATCAGAAGACTAGAATTCGTCTACTGGAGCCGTTGTCAGTAATCAATAAAACACAAAACTGCTTTCAATACCATGTATTAGACAAATTTAAAGTAAACAATACAAGAAAACAAACATAGAACCCAAAATAAATACAAAAACAAATATATACACAGTACTGTGGCAATCCTTTTGTTTGTGCACAACTGGTCTTAAATTCCCCGCTGATCAGTCCAGAGTCTGACCCGACACACGTTCAGAAATCCACGGTTGGATTATCCAGATATTTAAGTTGAAGAATGTCCCAGCGCAAGTTGTTTCAGATGAAGAGGTGAATAATGGAGTGTATGCCTGAGTGGTGAGATGGAGGGGGGAAATGATACAGACCAGTCCACTGTGGAGTGATTCTTAAGGCTCTCCTGGCTCCAGCCAGTTTTCAGAAGCTCGCCATCTTTTTCCCTAAAAAGGGATCACCTGGCCTGTATTAAAATAAACAGGACCAGTAAATTTCCAGCCGGCTAGTTAACTAGACTTTTCAGTTTCACACAGAAATAAATGCAAAATCTAATCTATCAGACCAAATAAAGAACATTTATCTCATCATCTTAAAGTTAGATTACAACAATTGATCACACTTAGCATTTGCTGCCACCAACATGCTAAAACAACAACATTGTGCTCTCTACTCACCAATTCCAATAATGGATGAGAGTATGGCAGCTCCAAGGCTCCAAACTCACTGGATTTCTCGGATCTACATGATTTTTATATTGTGAGGTTAAACAGTGCATTACAAACAAAGAGAAACTGATTGTTTGGGAACACCAACCTGTAGCTCCTTTGTCTCCAGCTCTCCCCCTCACATCTGACTGGGGAAAGCTGGAGCAAGCCTAAATAATTGCCTCAGGTGTGTCAATTGGCTGCATGCACTGTGTGACTGACTGTCACTCTAACCAATGGGGCAGTAAGGCGGGACTAAGGGCAGTTTTCACCCTGGGTTACACCCTCCCCCCTTTAAATCATGCACGTCCCGTGACATGTAAACATTAAACAATGTGAACATTGCTGGAAGTGGTGGGTGTCAAAACTAAAGCATCAGACAAACTGTGCAATAAAGTTTGAACAACTGAAATAAGCGGATTGCCTAAAGTAGTATATTGAAGCCGTTTAGGCGCCACTCTGTGACGTGTTGATCGTCTTAGAGAAATGTCATCAATTTGATTTATGCCATCAAGGTTTGGGGATCTGTTCAAAGAAATTTCAGAATCAGGAACAGGAACAGTTTCACCAACGGGGCTGCCTGGATCAGGTAAGTCTTCAGGATGAGGTGGAACTTGTTCTGCAGAAACATCAGGTTGCTCTTTGACACTAGATTCTGGTTCAATTGATTCCACTTCAACAACTGACTTCAAACTCTCAGAATCTGAAAGAATTTCAACAGGTTGTTTTTCCACTGTAGAAACTGTGGGGACAACAGAGTTTTCTTCATCATCAGGAGGTGATGACTGTCTGAGTGGTTTCTCCATTTTAAATTCTAATGGAGGTGGAACTAGATAGAATGGAATCTCTTCTTGCTCACAGTTCTCACCTTCTGCAGAGTCCTCAGAAGATTCTTGACATTTCTTGGTGTGTTGACGTGTTTGGGGTTTTGTGACTGGAACTGTCTCAGTTGGTCTTTCAGCATCTGTCATGGGGAGAAAACCACATGGAAGAAGAAGGTCTCTGTGTAGAGTGCGTAGTGGGCCATCTTTGCACTCTGGTTTTACAGTATAAACTGGGAGATCCCCAGCACACTTCACCACTACAAATACATCTTGCTCCCATTTATCACAGAGTTTGTGTTTACCTCTGAGTCTCACATTCCGCACAAGTACTCGGTCTCCAACTTCCAGCTTGGATGGTAGAACTCGCTGATCAAACCGAGTCTTGTTTCTTTTAGCACTTCTGGCAGAGTTCTTTGATGCTATTTGATAACTTTCTTTCAACCGTGACTTCAGGTTCTGTACATACTGCGAATGTGATGGACATTTCTCTTCACAGATAGGAAGACCAAAAGCAAGATCAATCGGGAGTCGAGGACAGCGTCCAAACATAAGTTCATAAGGACTATATCCTGTCACTTCATTTCTGGTACAATTGTACGCATGAACGAGAGGTTTAACATATTCTTTCCATTTTGACTTCTGTTTTGGTTCAAGAGTTCCCAACATTGCTAAGAGTGTGCGATTAAACCTTTCTACAGGGTTTCCTCTGGGATGGTATGGTGTTGTATGACACTTTTTAATTCCTGTCATAGCACACAGCTCTTTTATCAATTTGGACTCAAAATCAGATCCTTGATCTGTATGTAGTCTTTCTGGAATTCCAAAATAGATAATGAAATTGTCCAAAAGACATTTGGCGACCGTTCTTGCCTTTTGATTCGGTGTTGGAATAGCAATGGCAAACTTGGTGAAATGATCTGTCAACACGAGAATGTCTTTGGTATTGCTGGTATCAGGTTCAAGACTGAGAAAATCCATACAAATGAGCTCCAGTGGGCGTGAAGTCCGAATGTTAACTAGTGGAGCAGCTCTCTCTGTCAGAGTCTTTCGACGAACACAACGTCCACATGCTTTTATTTTCTGCTCCACATACATAGCCATTCTAGGCCAATAGAATCGAGCTCTAACAAGATCCAGGGTTCGCTCTATTCCCGGGTGGCCCATGTCATTGTGAAGACTATGAAGAACAGATTCACGGAGGTCTGCTGGAAGGACCAGTTGATATACATGTTGCTCATTTTCTTGCCGTTTCCTGTAAAGAATGCCATCAATCATCTCCAGTTTTGTAAATTCTCTAAGGAGAAGATGAAGTTCTGGAAGTTCACTCCTGACTGTTGGGGGAATTTTTTCACCTGACTCCAACTGATGGATAATTTCCCTGACAGTAGGATCAGCTCTCTGATGATCTTTTAGGTCAGAATGAGACATTGCAGGAACAACAGGAAGTCCATGTGCCTCTTCAGAGTAATCCACAGGAATTACATCTGCCCTGACTGAGAGTGATTCAACCAAAAGACTTTCAACTTGGGTCCGAACCAGACGACTTTGGCAGATTGCATCCATCACTTCAGGTGACATCTCATTGTTGCTGTTGTCTAAAAGATGTTGTTGAGCAAACTGAGAGATGAGTTCCTGATCTTTATGTGCAACCTCATCTATGACAGGATTTTCACAGGGACGACGAGAGAGTGCATCAGCATCCTGGTTGTGTTTCCCTGCTCGATACTGCAACTTAAAGGAGAAAGTAGAAAGTGCAGCCAGCCAACGATGACTGGTAGCATCCAGCTTAGCTGAGGTTAGGATGTAAGTAAGTGGATTATTATCAGTGACAACTGTAAAATCTGCTCCATACAAATAATCTTGAAACTTTTCTGTTACACTCCACTTCAGTGCTAAGAATTCAAGTTTATGAGCTGGATAACGACTTTCGCTGGCTGACAACCCTCGACTAGCATAAGCTATTACCCTGAGCTTCCCCTCATGTTCCTGGTATAGGGCAGCACCCAGTCCAGTGGTGCTGGCATCTGTGTGAAGGATGTAAGGTAGTGCAGGATCAGCAAACCCCAGGACTGGTGCAGTAGTAAGTTTGTCGATCAGGGTATCAAAAGCCAGCTGACACTCAGGAGTCCACCTGGAACCAAAAGGTTGCTTTGGATCAAACTGTGGGCACTTAGAAGATTGTACTCTTGAGGGTTTATTAGTTGGGGGGTACCCACGGGTCAAATTGTTAAGAGGCTTGGCAATAGTGGCGTATCCTTTTATGAAACGTCTATAATAGCCAGTAAATCCCAGAAAAGATCTTAAAGATTTCAAATTAGTAGGAATTGGCCAGGATTTCACTGTGGAAATCTTTTCTGGGTCTGTCTCAACACCTTTTTCTGAAACTATATGACCCAAGTATCTGACAGAGGTTTGGAAAAATTTACATTTTTCCAAAGAAAGTTTTAATCCAAACTCTTTCAGACGATTTAGAACTCTCAGCAGACGGTTTTCATGTTCTTCAAGACTGTTTGAGAATATGATCAAGTCATCCAAAAAACCAATACCTCTTTCAAATGCAGGTCACCCATACATTTCTCCATCAATCTTTGAAAGGTTGATGGTGCATTTGTAACCCCCTGAGGCATTCGGTTAAACTCCCAAAACCCAAGTGGAGTAACAAAAGCAGTCTTAGCTTTATCAGCTTCATTCATTTCAATCTGATAATAACCAGATTTCAGATCTAGCACTGAAAACCACTTTGATCCTCTGAGAGCTGTAAATGATTCTTCCAGGTTGGGCAAAGCATATGCATCTTTGACAGTTTGTAAATTAAGTTTACGGTAGTCAATGCACAGTCGAATGTCTCCATTTTTTTTCTTAACAACAACAATTGGAGATGAGAAAGGGGATTCAGATTCTCTGATAACACCAGCATCCAGAAGTTCACGTAAGTGTTTGCGAACAGCCTCTATATCTTGTGGGTGAATCGGTCTCGCACGATGTTTGAAAGGAGTATTATCATGAAGATTAATGTGATGTTTCACTTGCTTGGTACATCCAAAATCTAAATCATGATGAGCAAAAACTTCAGGTACAGCATTTAACTTTGTTATGATTCTTTCCTTCCATTCTGATGGTATTGGAGACTCACCAAAATTGATTTTCAAAGATGCTGTTGATGTTTTCTCAGCCATGTGGTTGGTCACATGGTGCTCTGAGATGATACCTGCATAGGCTTCCAGTTCAGCAATGATACTTAAAGCTGGTATGGAAATGACTTGCTTTGTTTCATTGGAAACAGCAACTGGAACCTTATTGAGTGAGTCAGCTTGAAGTGCAACCAGACAGCTACTGACAACCAGGCCACCCGGCAGGCCTGAAACCGGGTGCCGAACAACAGCACACTGACTGGCTGTAGAAGAAAGCTTGGCACGACCCTCGACCACCATTGTGCAACCAGCTGGAATAAGTACAGGAGTTTTACTATGGAGAGTCACAACACCCAAATGATTGCCACAGTTCTGCTGATGCATTAACTGATGCAGAACTGTTTTAAACCCGTATGAGGTAGGTTGGAATGTGGGACAATCACTGGAACAAAACTTTTCATAGAGAATTTCAAGTGTATTCATGCCAATTAGTACTGAAGCTGGAAATCCAGGTCTCACATCAGGAACAACCAAAGCAAGGGTTTCAACTGTTAGTTCACTCCCAATAAAGTCTTTTGGAAAAGTTATTGGTATTTCAACATAACCCAAATATGGAACTTGTTGACCTGCAGCCCCTTCAACATGAAGTAGGTCATTTAATGAATGCACTGGATGATCTGAGAGATGCTCATTGAAGAAAGAAACTGGAATTGTAGTGACTTGAGAGCCGGTATCTAGAAGACATTGAGAGCTGTGGCCAGCAATATTGACTTCTGCTGTACATCTGGATCCGATTAATCCTTTTGGCAAGTTAATTTTGGTTTTTGTCTGCATCTTTGCACACTTAACAGACTCTCTCTCTGTAGGACAAAGTTGGTCCAGCTCAGTTCCTGTTCGTCCCTCAACAGGAACTGGAACTAGTTTAAATGTGCTGTAGGAGAGGGATTTTGTCCCTGTCTCTTCTGTTTGTCATAAAATATTTTCCGCTTTGCACTGACCAATGCTGAATTGGGCTCATTATCACATCGAGGCTTGATATGGCCATCCTCCCCACAACGGAAACAAAACCCAGGTTTAGAGCTAGACATGCCGAATTTTACATCTTTAACAGTCTTTTTCACACTAGGCTTTGAAGTAACTCTTCCAGCAAAAGGTAGCTTAGTGCCCATTTGACCTGCTGTTAAAGCAGTGAGCTGCTGCTGTATTGCAGCCATCTGTTGTGAAAGCTGTTTAGTCATGTTATTCAGAGCAACACACAAGTTAGTTTCCTGATCAGTATGTGCAAACTGGACCTGAGACGCAACCTTCTGTTTAGTGGTTCCCAAATGATGCTTCATCCTCAAGGTCTTTGCTGCTTCCCTGTCCTCTTCAGTTCTCAGTAACAACAAAAGCTCAGCAAATGATGGTGGATTATTTTTTCTCTGTTTAAGTTGAAGTTCTGAGATTAGATTGTTGTCCCAACACCCTCTGCAGAATTGGGTCAACAGTCGTGCATCCATGTCCTTCTCCAAAACACCTCCTCTCTTTACTGCACTCTGTAATACAACCTGCAGACGCTGCAAATAGGCAGACGGCTTTTCTCCACTGTCCTGATAGGTGTCCATGAATTTAACATACAACTCCTCTCCATCTTGAACAGTTCCATAAGCTGAATCAAGTTGTTCCAGGTATACTTTTGGTAATGTGTCAGGACTCAAATGTTTCACTATATCACAGGCAGGTGGAAGTAAACTGTCACGAATTACTCTGGTACATTGCAGCTGTGACATAGAGGGATCTTGAAGAACTAATTCAACACTTGAACGCCACGTGTCATAGTCTGTCTCATGACTTGGCCTGGGGACTTTTCCAGAGAATGCTCTCAGTCTATGGGATGTGTGCATATGCAGAGAGCTGTCCCCACTCCTAACAACATGCTCCACAACGTACCGTTGCACCTCAGGAGGATTAAGATCACCAGCGGAAATGGGTGTGGACCGCCTCTCCTGACCTGGCACTTCAGCTCTGTTGGAGACAGCAGAGCTGGATGGGAGAGGAACTGACTGTGAGAGGGATGACAGAGGAAAAGGGAGTTGAGTTGTGGCATGAGCTGATGGCTGCTGCCCTCCATCTTCATCTGCAAGCTGTTCCTCTTTTGCCTTCTTTAGCACCACAGGACAGAACTCTGCAATAGACTGCTGTATCTGGGACATCACTTCTGTGAGGACTTGAGTGTAATTTTTTCCGGACATTTTGGCAATTTCTTGTAAATCATCCAAATACTTGTTTGTCTTTAAACCACCAACCTTTGAGGCATAAATCTCAGATAAACTTTCAATATGAAATTTATCACCCACACTTGATGTAAATGTATATGGTAATATTGGAGATAAGCGTACTAAAGACAACCCAGAATCAAATTCAACAACCAACATTTGATCAAATTCTGATTCAGATGAATCAATGGTAAGTCTCTGCTTGATATCACCATACTGTTCAAGAAAATCAATAAGTTCATCAGTGGGGTTCTCTGGGACTCCATCAATCAATACTGTGTTAGGGATTTTTAGACCAAGGGTTTCAAAAACCTCCATAATGGAAATTGAATTGGTGAGTAGGAACCTTATTTGTGCAACTTTGCTCAACTGTTTTCTATTGATTACTGATCAAAACAGCTCCTGGCTAGCTCGCCAATAATGTAGCACTATTTAAAGTGTAAAAGGACTAGATGGAAGAAATTCAGAAGACTAGAATTCGTCTACTGGAGCCGTTGTCAGTAATCAATAAAACAACACAAAACTGCTTTCAATACCATGTATTAGACAAATTTAAAGTAAACAATACAAGACAACATACATAGAACCCAAAATAAATACAAAAACAAATATATACACAGTACTGTGGCAATCCTTTTGTTTGTGCACAACTGGTCTTAAATTCCCCGCTGATCAGTCCAGAGTCTGACCCGACACACATTCAGAAATCCACGGTTGGATTATCCAGATATTTAAGTTGAAGAATGTCCCAGCGCAAGTTGTTTCAGATGAAGAGGTGAATAATGGAGTGTATGCCTGAGTGGTGAGATGGAGGGGGGAAATGATACAGACCAGTCCACTGTGGAGTGATTCTTAAGGCTCTCCTGGCTCCAGCCAGTTTTCAGAAGCTCGCCATCTTTTTCCCTAAAAAGGGATCACCTGGCCTGTATTAAAATAAACAGGACCAGTAAATTTCCAGCCGGCTAGTTAACTAGACTTTTCCAGTTTCACACAGAAATAAATGCAATATCTAATCTGTCAGACCACATAAAGAACATTTATCTCATCATCTTAAAATTAGATTGACAATTGATCACACTTAGCATTTGCTGCCACCAACATGCTAAAACAAACATTGTGCTCTCTACTCACCAATTCCAATAATAGATGAGAGTATGGCAGCTCCAAGGCTCCAAACTCACTGGATTTCTTGGATCTACATGATTTTTATATTGTGAGGTTAAACAGTGCATTACAAACAAAGAGAAACTGATTGTTTGGGAACACCAACCTGTAGCTCCTTTGTCTCCAGCTCTGGAGCCCCCTCACAATTGGCTGCATGACTGACTGGTCAAAGCTGGAGCAAGGCCTAAGGGCAGTTTTCATAATACAACTGCCTCAGGTGTGTCAATTGGCTGCATGCACTGATGTTTGGGCTTTTCACTTTCTTTCTTTGCTTTGGTCAAGTCCCCAATCTGCAGCTGGGTTAACTTAGTGGCCAGCATCTTGCTTTGGTCTTCAAAGGCCCGTTTTTCAGTGCATGTTTACCATAGTGTATGATATGCTCAGAGAACAAAGGCCAGTCCATTTTCAGGGGCCCCACAATGGGTTTTTTGACGATAGTATGTCCGGGCCTTCATCCTGCGTTCCAACGTCCTCCCAATCTGTTGCATCACTTTCTATTACGCCTTCCTCCTCACTTCTCGTCTCTTCCCCCTCTTTCCCTCCTGCTTTGTCAATCAGGGTCAAAACCTGTGGGCCTGGCTGGCCTGGGCAATTAGCCTGGGCCTCTCTTATAAGCTGCTCTTCTTCTATTCTCTTTAACTCCTCTATTTCTTCTTCTAGTCTCTTCTTCTCCTCTTTTTGTTCTTTCATTTTCTCTCTCATTTCCCTTAGATATTTCACTCGTGCTTTTTCTTTTTCCTTCTTTTCTTCCCTGCTGATGATTAGTGTAAGTTCTTTCCTCATTTCCTCCAGCTCCTCGTTTATTCGTTCTGTTGCCGATTCGGTTTCTTCCATATATGTTAACCTGGTCCTGGGCATTGACTGGCATGTAGGGATCCTTTGATATGGTGTTTGTCTGCGACGCCTTGGGGGTGCTGAGTAGCTATAGCATGGTCTTTTCTTTACTTCAGCTAATGTTTTGTCTGGTTCTTCCTCCGTACTGCTACATTCACACTCTCTCTGCTGCTTGCTCCTTATTACTGTTTCTGCTTCTTCCTCATCTTCTAACACTAATTTGAGTTGTCCTGTAATTTTTTCCTTGCTACCCTGCTCCTTACACACTGGATACTGTCCTACTGTGGTGGGGTGATAAGGTGGTGGCTTATGATCGGTAAAGTCGGGAGCTGTTGGACTCTTATTGTGTCCAACTTTAAAATATCGCAGGATGTCTCTCTGCTCAGCATGTTTCTGTTTTTTATGCAAATGCACTCGGTCTCGTCTTTTATCTTTATTCCTCAGTTTTTCCTCCACTTCATCACAGCATGAAGGGTCAAAACTGCCTTCTTTAGGCCAGCGATTTTTTCCAGATGTTATCTTATGCCACTCTGTCATGCATTTATTTAATTTTGCGCTTATTAGATGGATGTGTCATTATTACCAGTTTTGCAGGCGTCAGCCCCTCAGTTTGTTTGCTCACATTGGCTCCCATGGCAACCAGCTCTATAGTCCCTAATGGTCTACTTCAACTTGTCCTGCTCTCTCCAATACAGATTTCTTTTATTTAAATTTTTCTACTTCTTAATCTTTAGATCTCTACAATTTGGGTTAGGATTTTTAATGGAACAAATTTATAATATTATTTTGTACTTTTTACTATGTATTTTGTATCGTTACTTAATAAGTTTATTTTGTACTTTTATTATATTGTTACTTTATAATTTTATTTTATTCTTTTAACTATGTATTTTATATAGCTACTAATTCTATTACTTATTATTATTATGCCTTTTAAGTTTTATTATTATAATTCGCCCCTTATTCCCCTTTAATAATTAACTACTTCACGCTTCAAACAGACAAAGACACACAGACAAATGATTATGTATCTACAATACACTTCTTGTGCTTTTTTACGCTGCAGGCCTCTTACTCTTACAGCAACTTTTCCTCACTGTCTCCTACAGTGGCACACGCGTTTTTCCCTGCTGTCGGGCTCCACATGGATAACCGGAAATGAAGGACGTCCCCCTAGAGCGATACTCGTTTCTATGACTATCGCTTAATCACTAATACTCTGGCTATCACTTAGCCTGGCTATCGCTTAGCCACCAATACCTAGTACAACACAAATTTATGGAGTACTCTGACTATTGTTTAGTCACTAGTACTCCCTATTCATCACAAATATAGAACATACACTAAATGTCTTCACTGCTCCGGCTTCCATAGACTATGTCAAGTGCTTTTGACCGGTCTGTCCCTCTTTGCCTATTGTCCAGTTCAAAACTTAGCACAGAACAGTACAAATACAGAATAGTTCAAACATTAATCAATACCTAAAGAACAATGCATTTACATATATTATCAATATATTCATACCATACATTCATACCCACATACCTTTGGACCGCTCTCCAGCTTAGTCTGCTTTTTGTATATTTTTATGTAAGTATTATTAAATTTGGAAAATACTATTAAATTTGGAATACTAGGTTCTTTTAGGAGAGCTTGGTGGTGCCTGACGCCCACAAGCCGTCGCTGGAGGCTGGTTCCCCACTAATTTAGAAAAATTACAACAAATTATATCTCACCTGCTAGTTGGTGGATAGTGGGCCCTTGGGGGTTCCTGGCCTCCAACTCGTGCCCGCAGGTCGTCCGACGCCTGAGCTTCCTCCTGGCTGGCTCACCAAAATGTCATGGATATCCTCCAAACGACGTAAAAATTTATGTTAAGTCTTATAAAAATTAAAAGTTCTTAAAAAGCAGTTGAAAAGTCTTCAAACACTGGTCAAAGAACAGGCAGAGGCAGCTGGGTCACGGTCCAGAGTGGTTTATTGCAACAACACAAGTCCACCACATGAGATGTTCACCGGTCAACATCTGAATAACATATAGAAACAGTCCCGCTTATATTCATTCCCTGGGGCTCGGGGGCTCCTCCCCGAGCTCCTCCTATTTTTACGTAATTTTAGGTACTTTTCCATGGGTATCTTTAATATCTTTTTACTTACCGGTGGAAAACCACCCAAAGTACACTTTTTTTATATATTTTAATCAAAGCCTTGCCCCCTTCCAGACTTGGAGACCATGGTGATACACATTGTGGTTTCATTAAAACATCACACATCAGCATAACTTTGTTGTTTAACATCGACATGTCAAAACAACTCATCCTTGGGTTTTCCCAATGCGTACAACTTAACCTTGGATTCTTTCCAATGCCACATTTCGTCCCTCCTAATTTTATCTCAACCTTCGGACTGCCTTACACTCATGATCTTACTTAGATATATGTTGCAGCACACCATTTAACCATTATAACATGAATATATTTATTGTGAGACAGTTATCCACTATTTTCTATTCATGGTGCAATATTAATTCACTACAGTGTCACTGGCCACCTCAAACAACTCACATCTTTGTCAGTGAAGCTGAGTGCTCCCACATCTCTTCCTTCATGGTGCCACCACCAAATAAAAGGCGGAAACAACAGCAGGACTTACCCAGATTTTTTAAAAAGAGAAACGTCAGTGTGAGTAACAGTCACCTAACCCAACTTGTGTTGAAATTAGCCCGGTCTGGGCATGCGTTTTACGAGGATTTTTTATTTTTTGCGTGGTTTTGATTCCCCGAAATGGACAGATGTTATACCTGCCGTGCTCCTGATCGTTAGTTAAAACCACAGGGAGAATTAATTTTAATTCTTAGCAGCGGCGGTCGCATTGGTTGTGCAACCACTAATTAACCAACTAATTAAGTTCTGCACCTCTTTTTCCTCAAATAAACTGCTGGCTCCTCTTTTTAGACTATAAACAGATTAACACAACATTGATAACTCTGTAGTTTTCTCTGTTCTGTACTGCAAATTGGAATTAAAGGCGCCATTTCTACCAAAGGTCTGGACAGACTGGCGACCTGTCTAGGGTTTACCCCGCACCAGCACCTCCCGACCCCACTAAGGGACAGGGTGTACAGAAAATGGAAGGATAGATGGATTTCTACCAAAGGTTTAGAATGCGTTTTTGAACCAGATGCTTCAAAGCGCCCTGTCCATAATTCTTCAACACACTGTCAGCTCCCTCTGTCAGTCAACCTACACTCACCGGTCACTTTATTAGGTACCCCATGCTAGTAACGGGTTGGACCCCTTTTTGCCTTCAGAACTGCCTCAATTCTTCGTGGCATAGATTCAACAAGGTGCTGGAAGCATTCCTCAGGGAGTTTGGTCCATATTGACATGATGGCATCACACAGTTGCTGCAGATTTGTCGGCTGCACATCCATGATGCGAATCTCCCGTTCCACCACATCCCAAAGATGCTCTATTGGATTGAGATCTGGTGAGACTGTGGAGGCCATTTGAGTACAGTGAACTCATTGTCATGTTCAAGAAACCAGTCTGAGATGATTCCAGCTTTATGACATGGCGCATTATCCTACTGAAAGTAGCCATCAGAAGTTGGGTACATTATGGTCATAAAGGGATGGACATGGTCAGCAACAATACTCAGGTAGGCTGTGGTGTTGCATCAATGCTCAATTGGTACCAAGGGGCCCAAAGTGTGCCAAGAAAATATTCCCCACACCATGACACCACCACCACCAGCCTGAACCGTTGATACAAGGCAGGATGGATCCATGCTTTCATGTTGTAGACGCCAAATTCTGACCCTACCATCCGAATGTCGCAGCAGAAATCCAGACTCATCAGACCAGGCAACGTTTTTCCAATCTTCTATTGTCAAATTTTGGTGAGCTTGTGCAAATTGTAGCCTCAGTTTCCCTGTTCTTAGCTGAAAGGAGTGGCACCTGGTGTGGTCTTCTGCTGCTGTAGCCCATCTGCCTCAAAGTTTGGCGTATTGTGAGTTCAGAGATGCTCTTCTGCCCACCTTGGTTGTAGCGGGTGGTTATTTGAGTCACTGTTGCCCTTCTATCAGCTCGAACCAGTCTGGCCATTCTCCTCTGACCTCTGGCATCAACAAGGCATTTCCGCCCACAGAACTGCCGCTCACTGGATACATTTTTTCTTTTTCGGACCATTCTCTGTAAACCCTAGAGATGGTTGTGCGTGAAAATCCCAGTAGATCAGCAGTTTCTGAAATACTCAGACCAGCCTTCTGGCACCAACAATCGTGCCATGTTCAAAGTCACTCAAATCACCTTTCTTCCCTATACTGATGCTCGGTTTGAACTGCAGGAGATTGTCTTGACCATGTCTACATACACAAATGCACTGAGTT
>JAGKQL010000049.1:2214738-2248804 GCA_018398635.1 Cyprinodon brontotheroides
TTGGGCAGAGGTGGGTGAAAGTTCAGCTGGTATGCAGGATAGAAGCTGGGTTAGAAGGAGTCTGTTGTGGTCGGAAATTACGCTGCTGGTCCTGCAGTTCATGAGATGTATCACGTTCACTTCTGTTTTGACTGCTGAACTACATTCTGTAGTGTTGCTCAGACTCCCTCCTTCTGTGCAAAATTCTCTTTTCTGTGATATCTATATTCTACTCTAATTGTCCAGCATCACTTTTAAACACAGCTTCTACATCTGCACATATCTACTGGGAATAACTAGGGAAGCCAAAGGTGCTCATACACTTTTATTTTCCTTTGCTTTCTCAAAAAAAAAAACATAACTATCATCGCTATCATGTTTAAACAATTAAATTGTTTCTTTGAGTTAACAAGATAATGCTCTTGTTATCACATTAAAACAGTGATTGATTTCTTGAGATAACGAGATGATTAAACTTCAATAATGTTGAGGACTCCAGTCTGTGTGGTCTCTGTGTTTGTGTGTTTGTCTTCCTTCCTCCACCAGATGGCCGGTGCCTGGTTCTGGTCCTCCTCCTCACACACCTGCTGATGGTTTCCTCATTCGCGGTGTTTTCTTAAGCTGCTGATAGCCACTACCTGCGGCCTTCAGAGTGTGCTGCCAGTTTTTGGGTACTCTAGCTTCAAACTGAGTTTTAACTGAGGTCAAACTGAGTTTTTGTCAACTTTGATGTCTTAACATTGCGTAATGCTTTTGCCTCTGCAACTGGAAGTCCTCACTGCAAGCTATGGATTTTCTGACCTTCTCTCCCTGGAAGGGATCAACTGAGCTTCAAACTGAGGCTGAGGAAACAAACAAGAGGTTTGGATCCACTTTTCCCAGAGGAAACGTTTGAACTTCACACTGAACAAGGGATTCATCTACTTCATGAACAGTTTCTAAATTACAAGTGAAATCTGAGTGGCAGTCAGTCTTTTCTCCGATCATCTACAAGCAACCGCATTCTTGATAACCCTGTCCTCCCTTCACCGTATGAGACAAACACAGGGAACACATTCCTCACCTACTGGAGTCTAAGAGTCAACCTAATCTCTGGAAACGTGAGTCTGCCAACCTTTTCTCCTCTTCAAGTTCGAGAATCAATTCTTCCATCGAACCTGAACTAACCGCAGTGTCTTCCCCTTACCTTTCAGTTCCGGTTGAGCCAAGTTCAGAGCAACACTGGAATCTCCACCAAACTTCTCAATAAACCTGTTAAACAAAGTCTCCTGACTTGAATAAAGGTGCTATATAAGTACATGCCATTTACTATTTACCATTTAAACTTTTTCCCTTGTCTCTCTGGGCTGGTTTATCTGCATGTGGGTCTGAGCTCTTGATAAATGCTCGACCTTGTGTGTGTGTAATAGGAGCGGGCTGGCTAGCAGCCCTTGAAAGATCCCAAGCGCATCCAGCTACCCCTTCATTTGCCCATAGTTATTGCATTTGAAAGGGAGGAAATAAGTTTTAACACACACCAATCATCTCATTTATAGTGAAACAGCTTGTTGATGAAAAAGCTATTATCTCGTTATGACAAGAAATGAACTTTCATTATCTTCAGATAATAGAAAATTAAAATGAAAAAGTATCACTGAGCAATACGATGCGCTCTCACTGCTTACATAGATCCACAATAGGAGAGTGTACTATTTTTGTAGCTTTAGAGGGAAGGGTAAAGAAGCTAGAGTCCACTGCTTTATGTGAACAGATGCTTGAGCACAGGCCTAACAATGAAGAGACTGATGATCTTGCGAGACCAGGGGCACGTACATGTAGTGAACACTCCAGGATTTAATGAAAAGGCAAGAACCTAAATTGGCTGGGTGACAGTACTCAGAAAGAGGAGTTCTAGAGTTTTGCTGTCTTTGTCACCAGCAATCCGCCCGTTTCTAACCGAATTGCCAGAATATTGATTTAACTATTGAGAAGCCTACTTTGGTAGTAGGCCACTACGTAGTCAGAAATGTGGCATTAGAGACACCAAGAACCATAGTAAAATGTTTGCCACCGTCCAGATTGGAAACATTAAATTATACCTGAAACTGCTAGCTAAGGATAAGGTTAAATATTATAAGATTGTTATTCATGAAGGTGGTAATGTCAATAAAATTTCAGAGGACAATAAAATGTATGTTGCTTTGTCGTGTAAGTTTGCCAATACAATGTAGGAACCCATCATTTTGTTTGTTCCCTTCCTTGATCTAAAACAATATGGCATGTTTAGCCACATCTCATCATCAAAATGGGCTACAATGGTCACTGGCAATGTTTTTGAGTAAAAACTGGTCTGATTATGTAGTTATATGGATGGTGCAGCTCCTCTTTCAAGGAATCTGGCCAAATGAATTAGTCCTCCCAAAACCTTGAAAGAAGGCCAGGGTGGAAGCAAAAGCCGAAGTGAGGGGAGGTGGACTGCGTGAACTTGGAGAGAAAGAGGATTTGGTTGCTGCGACTCCGCGATTCCAGAAGTTTTTGGATCTAACTTGACTTCTGTCTGTATTGCCCATGGTTCCCAGTGTTTTGTCCTGATTAGGGTGGATGGCGGGAACAGGGTTTACCAGAATCACGGTTGATAGTTGGTGAGAGCGGAGAAACCAGACTGCCCACTCAGATTTCTCTGGGGAGAGTACTTGAGAGCGAGATTAGAGTAGAGGGGAAATTATCACACTACTCCGAGGGGTAGAAGCTCAAAAAAGAATCTCTTGGGGAAAGTGGATCCTAAACTTCTTGTTTGAACCCCAGCTCAGTTTGAAGCTCAGTTAATCCTTCAAGGGAGTGAAGGTCCAAGGAATCCAGTTTGCAGGATGACTTCCTGCCGAGAAGGCAAGACAAAACAAAGTTAAACTCAGGTTGACAAAAAGCTCAGCATGATTCAGCAAAACTCAGCTTGGCTAGAGAACTCTAAACTGGCAAACACTCTGGCATTGGAAGTAGTGGCAGTCAGCAGCTTAAGAACACTCTGGTTTAACAAGGAAACCATCCAGCAGGTGTGTGAGGACTGGGACCAGAACCTGGCGCCTCCTGGGTGGATGAGAGGGGAGACAAACACAGAAACACAAACACAAAAACAGGACTCCTGACAGTCTGTTTAGTTAAAGGGTACATATGGAGGACGATCTTTTTATTTCTGGATAGATCATCTAAATAGGTGGTCCTCCTAATCAATGATCAATCTAATTAATCATTTTAGGGATATGTTTCCATATGGCAATCCTACGTGCTTGTCCTCAGTTAGCTATCTTTTTGTGTGCATGCGCACTTTCAGGCATATATATAATATAATATATAGATCAATAGTGTTATGAACAATATACAGGTGGATGAACAATATACAGGTGGATATTACTATAAAAAGGTTTTTTACTGTTATGTACAATAACATATATACAGATGGGTTTTACTATAAAATGAATAAATAAAGCTTGGACAGAAGCTATCTAAATAAAAGAGCAGTGGAAGGAAATTGCATATTACAGTAAAAGTACGTTATTGCAAATGTATATGTAAACAATTGGTACTGTGAATAAACGGTCGGCAGTGCAAATATAAGCAGTCGGCTGTTCAAATCAATATCCAGTAAAAGTGAGTAGTGCAAGATGCATGTAAACAGTTGTTACAATAGTAACAGTCAGGAGAGAAGGTGAACATTACAGTCTTGTAAATAACAGAATAGCAAAATGGTGGTAGGTGTGAGGAAGGAGAGTAGTCTATCTGTGAGGGTTATGTCATAATTATATTCTAAGGTCTGACCCCAAGATGCAGAAGACCAAACAGAGAGACCAGGGAAAAGTTTAACAGGTTTATTGAGAGAATGGTGATGACTCAAGTACTGCTCAGAGTAGAAAGAAATGAGCCCAGTGTTGCTCTGAACACTGCTCAAGAGGAACTGTAAGGTGATGGGAAGACACTGCGGTTAGTTCAGGCTCAGTTGGAAATTTGAATCTTAGATTTTAGAATTGGAGGAAAAGGTTGCAGACTCACTTCTCCAGGGAAAGGTGTCCTTTATGGAATCCAGACTGTGAGTATTGTACCAGAAATTGTCTTGTTTGGTGATGGGTGGACTGGGTTACTCAGGGTGCGGTTGTTCCCTGGTGAATGGAGAAGCTGACTGCGACTCAGATTTCCTGCAGTACTTGAATGGGCTGTAGTGCTGAAGAAATTTTTGCTTGGTGTGAAGCTCAAACGACCTCTTGGGGAAAGTTGATCCAAACTTCCTGTTTGGAGTGAACGGAGAAGCTGACTGCCACTCTGATTTCCTGCGGTACTTGAACGGGCTGGGGTGCTGATGAAACCTTTGCTTGGTGTGAAGCTCAAACGACACCTCTTGGGGAAAGTAGGTCCAAACTTCCTGTTTGGGACCCCAGCTCAGTTAGAAGCTCAGTTCCTCTTGGGGAAAGTGGGTCCAAATTTCCTGTTTGGAACCCCAGCTCAGTTAGGAGCTCAGTTGAACCTTCCAGAGAGAGAAGGACCGAACAAATTCAGTTTGCAGGATGACTTCCTGCCGAGAGGCAAAGACAAAAACAAAGTTAGGACTCAGGTTGACAAAAACTCAGTTTGACTAGAGAATCCAAAACTGGAAAACCAAAACTAATGTTAGACTCTGCTAAAGTAAGCATGGCTAGAGTACACAGTATTGGCAAAACAAAGACTTAAGTTAGACTCTACTAAACTAAGCATGGCTAGAGTACCCTGTATTGGCAAACACTCTGGTGTCGAGGTAGTGGCAGTCGGCAGCTTAAGAACACTCCACAGGTAATGAGGCAATGAGCTGCAGGTGTGCAGGGAGAGACAATGAGGATGGAGCACCACCTGGTGGAGGAAGAAAGGAAACACACAAAACAGACCACACAAACTGGATTCCCTGACAGTATTAGAGTTCCAGCTGACTTGGGGGGAAAAGCTGTTCTTTAGTCTGCTGGTTCTGGTCCGGAGGCACCTAAAACGCCTGCCGGAGGGTAGGAGAGAAAACAGTCTGTGGGCTGGGTGGGATGAGTCCTTAAGAATGCTGTGGGCTCGATGTAGGCAGCGTTTCTTCTGGATGTGCTCAATGGTGGGTAGTGAAGTTCCAGTGATGTGCTGAGCGGCTTTCACCACACGCTGCAGTGCCTTGCGCTCTGCAACAGAACAGCTTCCGTACCACAGTTACACAGGTGGTCAGGATGCTTTCTATTGCACAGAGATAGAAGTTCACAAGGATAGTTGAGGGGAGCTGATTCTTCCTCAGTGTCCTCAGGAAGAAGAGGCGCTGGTGAGCCTTCTTGACCAGGCAGGAGGTGTTGGTTGACCATGGACATGTCCGCTGAGATGTGGGTCCCCAGAAAATTGAAACTGGAGACACATTCAACAGCTATTCCGTTGATGTGGATGGTGCCGTGGGTGCCTCTTCAATCTTTTCTGAAGTCTATGATGAGGTCTTTTGTTTTGGTGGTTTTGAGGAGCTGGTTATTTTCATTGCACCATGTGGCCAAGTGCTCGATCTCCTCCCTATAAGCAGAATCACTGTTGTTGCTGGTAAGACCAATCACCATGGTGACGTCTGCAAACGTGATGATGGAATTAGATGCGTACACAGGTCTACACAGAGGGAGTAGAGAAATGGGCTTAGCACACAGCCCTGTGGTACACCAGTGTTGAGTGTGATGGACGTGGAGCAGTTGAAGCCTGATCGGACAGTCTGTGGTCTGTTGGTCAGAAAGTCCAGAATCCAGTTGCACATGAAGGTGTTGATGCCCAGGTCTTGAAGTTTGTTTAATTACTTAGCCGGAATGACAGTGTTGAATGCTGAGCTAAAGTCAACAAACAGCATGTGTGCATAAGTGTTCTTATTGTCCAGATGTGCAGTGCCATGGAAACTGTGTCCTCTGTGCTCCTATTGCTGGTGTGAATCCAATGTGGATGGTACCAAGTCTTTCAGGTGTGCCAGGACCAGCTGCTCAAAGCACTTCATTATGATTGGTGTGAGTGCTACATGGCGGTAGTTTCGTTAGAGCAGAGATGGCAAAAGTACTCACTTTCCGTACTTGAGTAAAAGTACAGATACTTGTGTTAAAAAATACTCTGGTAAAAGTGGAGTACTGATTAAACTTCTTTACTCAAGTAAAAAGTAACAAAGTACAGGCTTGTAAATTCTACTTAAAGTATAAAAGTAAAAAATAGAAACCACTCTTTTTCATGCCGTTTGCCTACATTTTAAATGGATGTCTCTTGCCAATAGGACTAGATCTCCGCTGTGTTCATTTTTTCAATCATCTAAGTGCGTCCATACTACTATACTATGCTAACGCCACCGCCACCAAGCTGCAATGATTTTTGCATGAATGAATACCGCCGAATCTGTCGGCATTCGATATGTCTTGTAGTGAATGCGTCAAATGCAACGTAGATTCCCATCCAATTAGATTGAATTTGGTATTAATGGCGTGAAAAATATTAATGGTAACTCCATTGAAATTATTCAAAACTAAAATACTTGAGCCAATTTTTTTAAAATGTAAGAATTAGAAAGTACAGATATTTGTGTAAAAATGTAAGGAGTAGAAGTAAAAAGTCACCATAAAAATAAGTAGTAAAGTAAAGTAAAATATCAGAAAAATCTACTTGAGTACAGTAACGCAGTATTTGTACTTAAGTTACTTCCCATCTCTGTCGTTTAAGGCACCTCCAGCTGGAGTGTTTTGGCACTGGCAAAATGGAAGTATATTTGAAACATGTTGGTACAGCTGCTTGGGCAAGAGACAGGTTAAAAATGTCTGTAAAAACCCCAGCGAGCTGCTCCTCACATGCCCTGAGTACACGTCCAGGAGTGTTATCTGGTAAGATGACATGAACATTCAGCTTCCCGTCTGGTCTCCCCCATGACAGGCAGGGATACTCTCCACTATACTAATGAGGACCTTGTGTCTGTGGTGAGCTATGATTTTACAGTCATTGAAGTTCACAATTTCACTGCGGTTCTTTGAAAATATCTGAGGGTAAAAAAGTGTGTACGAAGTGTGTGAGAAGAAAAGAAAGGCCTCGGAAGAGGCAGATATATCCAATGCTTTGTGGGGAGAGCTATCCTCGCAAAGCATTATGGAATTTCTGTCACAGAGACTAATAAAAAAGATGGTGCCGGCTTCGCGCGGTGAAGTTACATGACCAACAAGGAGCAAAAAGCAGTTATCATCTGTCCAAACGGTCAGTTAACTGAGATCGCTATAGGGTCCACTACACAGTCCCCACTCCATATAGTGATTGAGGGATTTAGGGGTTAGGGTGTGCGTTTGAACACAAGAAGCTTGCATGAGCTATGAGAGCAGCAACTTTTAAACAGAGCATGCACAATGAGAAATGGGCTCCTGTATGCTCTTGTATGCGTTTAATAGGCGTTCCCTCTACAGGGTACAGGGTTGTGCATGTGCTTTTTTTAAAAGTGGATAGGTCGTGTCTTTAACAATAATTTGATAAAATCCACAATAACCTTAAACACTTGATATGTGATAATCAGATTGATTTATAATGCCTTACAGAATGCCACGAAGAGAAGCAAAAATCTTTCTGATTAGTCCAAAGTCAGTTAATAGTTACAATTCTTTTCAAAATTTAACCCTTTGTTTTCCCCATCCAAATTGTAAATCAACAAAACTTCTTCTGCTTTTAACATTGTATTGTCCACCACCTACTTATTCTTAATTTTTAGATCTGTTTTCAGAACTCCTTTTTGAGTTACTGTTAAACTCCATCCATCCATCTATTTTCTTACACGCTTAATGCCAAGCAGGTCGCAAGGGGTGCTGGTGCATATCTCCATCTGTCAATGGGCGAGAGGCAGGGTACACCCTGGACAGGTCACCAGTCCGTCGCAGTTACTGTTAAACTCTTACAAGGTAGTTGTAACATTCATCATTTTAACATTCTTGCTGATATTGAAGGTGATGGCTTAAATGCAGCCTTTAATGCTATCTTAGAGTCCATTAACTTTGTTCAGAATGTGAATAGTCCCACACATCCTCATATTCTGTCATAATCTCAGCAATAATGATGTCTCACAAGACGCACTTGCCCAGCTACATCGCATTTTCATTGCTACTAATCTGATCCACCTGCATAGTACATAACCGGCCTTCAGACCATCAGTGCTAGATTACTTCAAGCCATTGGTGAGATCTATTCCAGCATTTTCGATTCCTTACTTTCTGCTTGTTTGCCTGACCTGATCTGTCCCTGTTGCTGAATCTTCCTGATCCCTGTCTGCCTGCCCCTTGCCTACCTAGAACTGTTTGTTGACCTCGTTCTGGTGCTTCATTGGACTCCTGATCACCTGGCTTTGAACCTGGACTACGCTCCCGACTATGGATCCTGGTTTGTCCTCCTCTTCCTACTGCCTATTATTGTCTTCACGGTTCTGACCCCTGATCATTGTAACTCTGCTGGAGTTATTCTCTGGGACTTCCTGACCACTGACAGCAACATGAGCGCTACTGTCAACTAGCTTGAACCTAACCTCGTAGTTTTTCATAGACTGATGACTAAGAGAAGGTTAGTTATCATTACTTTTGTGATTAATGCACACCGTAAAGCTAACCTGGTCACGAATCTTATTTCTCCATTTCCAAAGGTTCCTGTCCTAGTTGCAGACAGTGGCAGATTTGTTTCAATAAACTGTGATAAGCTTTCACACTGGTTGTCTGGTTTGAATTCTGGATCAATCTGTTCTGATCATCACAGAATAACCTGGCCTAATATGGACCCATCACCAGATAATCAGTGCTGAGCAGTTGTAAAAAAAATCCATTTGAAAACAGCCGTTGATGAAATTTTATCCCACTTACATAGCCAGGCTTCACCCACTCAGCCACATCCACAAATTTCTGCCTCTGTCACAACAGCACTTCTTGTTGCTCAGGCCAGTCTAGAGCTGTACCTCACGTTGCCTGAATTATTCAGGCACCAAACCAATCAATACAGGGTTTATCTCACTCAGTGGGAGTTTTACTTTGAGTTACAGCCTTCATGTTATGCCTCTTAACTCTCTAAGATCACCTACATGATGTCCCTATTAGCAGGCAAAGAAAATCTTTGGGGCACATCTGAGTAGCAGAGGAACTTTGTATCTGTCACTCTAGCCAGGATTTCTATCAGGAAGTAATGCGTGTGATCAGCCTTGCTTTACCTTGTCGTGAGGCACGGTCAGTGGCAGAATACATAATAGACTTTCATCTGTTATGATTGGACAGTCGCTCGAATGTAGATGCTTTGAGGGATGTTTTCATCACGGGACTGAATGAGAAGATAAAGGATGAGTTGGCCACCCAAGAAATCAGCTAGAGGACCTGGCCACAAGGATCGACCTTCAGCTCTTGGAATGGTGCAAAGAACAGAGGGCAACTACGTCAACCATCACCAAACAAGTAGTGTCCCATTCACCAAACCATACTTTCTCTCCAAATGCAGAGGATAAGAATTACAACACTGGACAAGAGGACTCTACTCCAAGAGCACTCCGTGTGTTATAAAACGTTGTTCATTCACAAATCATAGGGCCAAAGACTTTAAAGCTGTATTTGACTGCTCTGAGAGCAATAGTGATGCATATGTTTAGGCATGCATACAGGACCCTCCCGATGTTCAGGTAAAGACCCCAATACATCACCAGAAAGCAATAGTGGGGAGCCAAGTACCCCTAGGCCTATAGTCACCACATAGAGTAGCACAGAAATATGTTGCCCAGGGTGTCAAGGTTAATCCCGTGTAAAGCTTTGTTTAGTTCAAGAAGACAAACTGATTATGTTTTTATAAATGAAAAAAGTAGCGTCAACACAACTGCACCAAGCACAGATGAAGAAGCCTTAGTGCACATGCCATGCCCTTTGCCCTTACACCAAAACCATGACAAAAACAATAGCCATGCACTGACAGCTTATACATGGTAGATACAGCAACATGGCGGTAAAAATGTGCAAGATTGAGCTAGGACTTTACTGTAAAAAAAAAAAAAAAAAAAAGATGCAGACCTTTGTTTAATCTCTCCCAAAACGTGAGCTCCATTTCAATACACAGCTTAGATGACAAAATATCTTTGTGGTTACACCTAAACTCATCTTGATGTGGATGGAGCCTGAGTTGTGTTACATCACTGCATCTGATCTTTTTGTCTCACCATTCTGCAGTGAGGCAAGGTGCTAGTCTCTCTTCTGTGTAGGCACTTCAGTTCGTTCCTGCAAACCCAGTGTGATAAAGGTAAGATGTTGAAAACTTGAAACAAAAAATGACTGAATTGGTTGTCCATCCACATACAACATAGATTTAACACTGAGAAAATCTTGTGACTACCCCCTGTTGGGATCTGGAGATCTGCCACCTTTCTCCAGCAGAGAGCGCCCGGGGTCTCCTGAGCTGAAGCCACCTGCACACCTGAGGCTAATTCATCTCATCAGGAGACCAGCTACTTAAGCAGCGGCTTGACTTCTCTTCAGCGCCGGAGTGTTGAGCAGTTTTGGTTAGCAGAACCTGAGCCTCAGCCTGTACCTAGAATCTCTGTCTGCTCTGGAGAGTAACTCTGATCCTAACCAGTCTCTGTCTTCTCTGCCTCATAGGAAACCTGATAGAAGTCTGTAGCTCTGGAGGAGCTCATGTTTGGAAACCTGCCTGCCTGCCCTGAGAAGCCAAACCTGAAGATCCTCAGTCTGAATCTCCCTGCTAGTTCTCAGGAGAGAAGTTGGAGTACAACTCAAGGTCTGAACCTCGCTAGCCTGAAGCTAAGCTCTGCCGCTGCTAAGCTCTCTGCTGAACCCACAGTCTCTGGACCCAACCGGTTCCCTCTCTCCACCGATCAGTCTGAACCTCATCAGGTACAACTCAGAAACAAACTCTGCCAAGACATCATAGCTACCTGGCTAACCAAACAGTCCCTCTCTGCAGATAACTCTGTGAATCCAGTCCCGGACCTGAACCAGAACCTGTGCAAACAATTTACTCTGTGTGTGTTAATCCAAAATAAACTGTTTAACTTTTACTCAGTCTCCTGTGGTGTTCTGCATTAGGGTTTAATCACAGAGACCCATCATGACACCCCCTGATAATTGGGGTCACTGAGGGACTATGAGTCCTTACTAGTGTAAATTCAATCTAAAAATATTTATGTCAAAGCTGTTTGATAAACTTATATACAGGGTGTTCTTTATCAATTAATGTGGTGTATCACATCAATAAAGATATTCAGACAATGTAAATACATGTAGGGGTACTGTGTTCCCCTAGTGGTTAAAGCAGTGCGCTTGCAAGTCTGCACTGCACGGTTCGATCCTAACATCTAGCAATCTGGCTCTCTGAGAAAGACTCCTAACCCCCAATTGCTCCCCGGGCACTGCACAATGGCAGCCCACTGCTTCACAAACGGATGGGTTAAATGCAGAGGTAAATTTCTCCAGTGTGATATCAATTATGTTCAAATATTGTTATTTTGATTATTTAAGATGTAAAAACATCTTATCACATGGGTTTCCATGGGGACAGAAATGTCAGGTGGAGAATAAGTAGACCCGCCACTTAAATCAGGTGATAGAGCCTTATCAGTATCCAGGAGCTGCTGCCCCATGATAATGGAGGAGACTGAGCTCTGCTTTCCACAACTCTTTAACACTTCATGCAGCAGACCAAAACGTACTTACTTTGAAACTATGATAACCTTCATTCTGGTGTTTTCCGTCTCTCTGCTCACCTCATCTCTAAATCTGCTGGTCATCATCTCTATCTCACACTTCAGGTTTCCAATGAGTTAGCAAATTTAACAATAATTATTGGAATTGCTGTAAATTAGTTTGGGCTTTTCTAGTACAACAAATCTTCTTTTCTAAAAAAAAAATAACAGATTACACAGACTAGAGAAAGTAAATCTGCTTTTGTTTTTCTCCACAGGAAGCTCCACTCTCCCACCAACCTGCTCCTTCTTTCTCTGGCTGTCTCTGATTTCTTTATTGGTCTCCTCATGTTCGTTCATATTGTTCAGATAAATGGCTGCTGGCTTCTGGGTGACAGTTTCTGTGTCACATTTCACTATCTGGCTTATATTTTTACCAGTGCCTCAATAGGAACCATGGTGATGATATCTATTGACCGTTATGTAGCTATATGTTACCCCCTTCATTACAATACTAAAATAACAAAGAAAAAAGTAAAGATATGTGTTTCCCTGTGTTGGACCTGGTCTGTGGTGTTTCCAGGCCTTAATCTGATCAAACAACCAGGCATTTATAACTCCTGCTTAGGTGAATGTGTCATTGTGTTTAATTACATTGGTGGTATGGTAGATCTTATTTTATCCTTTATAGCCCCCATTACTATAATAGTAGTTTTGTATTTCAGAATAGTTTTGGTGGCAGTTTCTCAGATTCGAGCTATACACTCTCACACTGCAGAATTAACCCTCCATGGTTCTGTAAATGTTACGAAATCTGAGATTAAAGTAGCCGGGTCCCTCGGGGTTGTAGTTATAGTGTTCCTGATATGTGTGTTACCATATTTCTGTGTCATACTTACAGGCCAAGATACTTTAGTTAACTCTTTATCCGCTGCATTTGTGATATTTTTATTTGACTTTAACTCCTGTCTAAACCCTATTATTTATACCTTTTTCTATTCCTGGTTTAGAAAATCAATTAAACTTATTATAACACTTCGGATATTGCAAAGTGATTCCTGTGACATTGACATACTGTAAAACCCCTGCATTAAAGTGTTCTGCAAGAAAATGTAAAATATTAATTTAGTCATATATAAACAGAAAAGCATAACTAAAAGAAATGTAATTATGCCACCTTTTCCGAAAACTCTTAAAAAGACTTTTAAGAATCTGACTTAAGCATTATAGATTGGTTCATGGCAATCCATATTCAGACAGTTCTGTTTTTTTATCCATGCGTCTAATTTCCTTGCTGTTTTAAACACAGACTACGCTGTTAGAAAGAAAAAAGGGGGTGTCATCTTGTATTCCGGGATTTGCTTTTTAATTAAAAAAAAGGAACTGAAACCCCTTTTAAAAATAACTTATTTTTCTTTTGCGGGGACCACTACAGAGTTTTTTTGCACGATTAAATACAATGATAACTGATGTTTTTACGTTTGCAAAAGTCATTATTTCAACTTTGTTTTAGAACTCAAATTGTTCATGTGGAATTTAGAAACTTTAGCTTATAATTTCTAAAAATTCAACTGAACAAGTTATGATCACTTCCGGCCAATATTTGGCTTTACTGCACATGACTTAAATCTTTTTTTGTGTTTCTGTTTTTAGCTAAATAAAATGTTGTCACATAACTGAAGCCGAGCCTTTTATTTTTAGTTCAGTGTAAAAATGCATTAAATTTAGAAAGTCCTGTTGTAACCAGCTTGTATTACATAAGAGTGATCAGTAGTTTGTTTTATTTATAATCAAACAAAAAACTGAAAAACTCAAAGATGACTATTTACATTAAAATTGAAATAAAGTGACCCATCATATTTCACCAAAATGAGGCGATGGTCATCTGATTAGAATGAGTTGCTTGTAGAAATTTTTTTTCTCTCCTCTTTTGTTCTCTCTCTTTGATAGTATAAGTTAATGCTATCTGCTCATATATTTGTAGGGCTGAAATATTCCAGTTTACTATTCAGAACTCTTTTTTCTGGCCATCTGGTTAAACATATTCCCAATTGTTCATCCTTCATCAGAGATGTGTTTGATGAAGTGATAAGTTGTTGATAACAAAAGAATCGTCTTCTAAATGCATAAACATAAACAAACAAAAACATATGTTGTGATGTGTTGATGCACTTATCAGCTACCAATAGCATTCCATAACATCAAATCCTAATGATTGCAATATCTGAGCAGGTATTGCAGCACACCCACCTTGTGTGCCTTTTTTTTATCAACTTACATTTCACAAACACACAAGAGAGACATATTTTACCAATGGAACAATTTCATAGACATTGCCTATTCTTCATAATTGTTTACTCAAAAGCTTTCATGTTGGCTTGGTACATAAGTGCTATTGAAATTATCTTTTTTGCCAAGCAGGCAACGACATGGCACTATTTCTACAGATTATGTCACACTGCTAAGCTAAGATCTCTCCCACAGTTTCTACAGTCTGTCCTTTTTTACACAGGTGTTGGGTTTATAAATGTAGGTTTGCAAAAGAAGAACTGAAATACACAGTAATGGATTTTTCATAAGGCTTCTGCAGAAGTTAGAGACAGTTGAACCCCAGACTCAAACACACTTTCTCACCCCGGACCTCCCCTGCAGAGCGTTTTATTTACAGAACATGACACATGGTTACAAACAGAGTGGTGTTAGGATCCTCAGGCTTGCCCTCCAGAGGGTGCCGAGGATCCTCTTCTGCTCTGTGTTTTTTCCCTTAGGGTTGAGTTACACTGTGGGGATCTGGAGACTACCCTCTGCCTCCAGCAGAGTCGCGCCGTGGGTCTTCTGGAGCTGGAACCTTCCTGCACACCTGTTGCTAATCCTCTCATCAGAAGACCTCTCCTATATAAGCTGACTTCAGATCTTGCCTCAACGCCGCAGTGTTGATCTTAGTTGGTTAGCAACCTGAGCCTCTGTTACTGGAAGAATCTTGGTTATCTCTAGTGTGAGATCAGATTCTAACTCTTCCCTGTTTCTGCCTCACAGGAATCCTGTCTCTTAGTGAAGCTCTGGATGAGCTTAACCTCCTGTCTCCTTGTGAAGCTCTGGACTTAACTTAACCTCCTGTCTCCTCATTGTGAGAAGCCTGGAAAAGCTGCTTACTCACTGGTAAGCCTGTCTGTCTGGCCTGCAGCTCTGGGAGAGCTGCATCACAGCGAAGCTGTACCTGTCTCCAGCCAGAAGCTCTGGGTGAGCTTAACCTGCTAATCTGCCCTGGTAGACAACCGAAGATTCCTACGTGGATAAAGCCTGATGACTTCTCTGTTGGAGTTTCCCTAGTGGTTCCCATGTGGATTTTCCCCTGTTGTTCCCTGCGGTGAGCTGGAAGCTCAATCTGAAGAATCCTTTGTGTAATTCCCTGTTGTTCTCTGCGGTGAGCTGGAAGCTCAGATCTAGGCCAGCCTTGCTAAGCACTAAGCTAGATGCTTAGCCTCACATTTACTCAGCTAACCAGCCATCACCCGTTCCCTGCACAGACCCCAGTGAACCAGCCCCCTGCCTGAACTGTTCCAGTTAATAATCCATGTGCTTGTGTCCTCAAATAAACTCTTTTGGACTTTTACCAGTGTCTCCATGTGTGTTCTGCATCCTGGGCTTACTCTAGGAACCCCATCATGACACAGAGTTAGGGATGGGAATCGAAAACCGGTTCCTGTTCAGAACCGGTTCACAAACTTCCAGTTCCATGGCATCGTTTGGCAACTCACTTGACACTCTTCTAAACATGTATCCAGGCAGATCCCAGAGCGTAGTGCTCCTGGCAGCTGCGTCGTGTATTTTACGCAAGGCATTCTGTAAGTACGACCTCATCGGAAGTAAGTCTAGGAAGAGGAAGACAACGAGCTGGTCACTGTGAATCAAAGCCCGTCTTTTCCTTAGCAGCCAGAGGGAGGTAGATCAAAATCAGCTCTATAAAGCTTGCCCCTCCATCCTAAAGAAGGGATAGCGCCACACTGTAGTGGTGGAACAAGCAGGATACGCTGCCCTTGCTATATCTGGACTGGCTGAAAACTACACTCTGTGTGCAGGCTTCTCCACCCATCTGAGAGGGGTGTTCTCCGACTGGAGACACCATAAGCCCCTGAAAAGATCCCGTATCCTTCCAGAAAAGCAGATATGCTCATCTTCTGCAAAATAACTGTTAATTTTCCCCCTACTACTGTTTTATAATTAGTATTTTTTGTTATTTAAAATAGGTTGTTTATCCCATCATTTGTTATTAGACATTGTTGGTTATTAAGTTTTGTTCTTGTATTAATTTTTTCATTTTAAACACAGAATGTTACTCCAGTTTCTGCATTTTGCACCTGTGGACATCTTGATCTTGTTGATTTTTATAGTAAGATTATTGCAATAGTTAGAAGTAAACAAAGTTGATTCTGATAATCAAACTGTTTGTTCTCCTTTTTCCCTTAAATTGGAATCGAAAAAAGAATGTCGATATCGAATCGTTTCATAGAATCGAAAAGGGAATCGGAATCGTGAAAATCTTTTCAATTCCCAACCCTACACACCTGTATATGTTCTGACAGAACAATTGATCAGGTCATAAAGTTAGGACGCTCTACTAGAATGACAAGGCAGGATGGTCTCCTGACTAAATCATGAGACAGGAGTGGAGCATCTAATTTCTACAATGTTTCATATGAACACACATTACTTTAATAATCATCATTGAATAAACCTAACATTCCCTCCTGTTGTGCATATAAACATTAGCATATAGCACTTCTAAAAATATTTTTGCTACACACATCATAAATGCATTGCAGATAGGAAATTCAGTAATCAAAGATCAATATGCAAAAAACAAAAATATGAAAAGGATTAAAATGTAAAACTTATCAAGAATTTATCAAGAATGTAAAACGCTTCAAAAATCTCTCCCTTAGGCAAAACCTCTCCAATAGAGGAAAATTCCTCCCCGATCCTCCCCCCGAGGAAGCGATGATTATCCCTGTAACATATTACACAGTTGAAAATCATCAGTCTCTTTAACAGCATCTTGGCGGAGTTGAACATAAGTTACAGCTGAATACTGGATTAGAGTGGATCCTATCATTCTCTGAATCATTGACTGGAGACATGGTATTAAGCAACAAATAAAAAGGAAAAATATGAAAAACTGTGAGGGCTAAGTGCTGGACCCAAAATGCAGACAGCCAGGCTAGGAGAAAGGTGCAAAGTTTATTCTTTGGTTCACAGGCTGACAGAGATGGCAAAAGTACTCACTTTCCGTACTTGAGTAAAAAGTGATACAGATACTTGTGTTAAAAAATACTCCTGGTAAAAGTGGAAGTGCCTGATTAACTGCTTTGCTCAAAGTAAAAGTAACAAAAGTATAGGCTTGTAAAATTTACTTAAGGTATAAAAAGTAAAAGTAGAAACCACTCTTTTTCATGCGTTGCCTACATTTTAAATGGATGTCTGCCAATAGGACTAGATCTCCGTTGTGTTCATTTTCAATCATCTCGTAGTCCATACTACTATGCTAGCGCCACCGCCACCGAAGCTGCAATGATTTGCCGCGAATGAATACCGCCGAATCTGTCGATTCATCTTGTAGTGGTAGCGTCAAATGCAGCACGTAGATTCCCATCCAATTAGATTGAATTTTTAATGATGACCAGGGCGGATCTAGAAAAATATTTCTGGGGTGGCCAGAGGGGGCAGGAATTTTTGAGGGGTGGCAACATGGCATGGCATTTGTTTACACTGAATTTAATCACAGTTATCACAGTTTGTCGAGAATAGTATGTACAGTAAGTGTTTCAGTTGAAGCAGTTCATATTAGAAATCCATCTTAATAGGAGATAGAAGAATGATAACACTAATTCTAGAGGGGCATTATCACAGGAAAGGTATTAAGGTAAGACACAGGTGCTGAGTTGCAGATGTGTGAGATTGACTGTCAGAGAGGCAGCTTTGCAGCATTTCCACAGGAAGAAACTATAGAAAGAAAAAGTTCCCCATCAGAGATCTATGGACTAAAAGTGAGCATTACTACACAGTAGATATAAATGGGTGAGCACAGAACTACCAGACATCCATGTATTGAAATACAGAATGGGCATTTGTTCCTCCTGTTAACTTGACATACAGCAGTTACGGTAACATGAAAGGGACATTTCATGCATGTAAATATGCTGTAGATAGAGCTGCTATATCAACAAATCAACAAAAGGCAGGTACTGTATGTTACATCAAAATCTCCACAAATCTGAAAGAAGCAACACAAAAATAAATTTTGCTTCCAGTCTGAAAAAGTACAAAACATTTTGTGAATAGGTGCGCTTCATACAGGTCATTTCTGGATAGTTTCATACTATGTATACAAAAAAAAAGAAACAACACTGCTTCATATTAAGCAGGATTTACACCAGTATCACATTTTTTAACTTTTAACACTTTTTGGTTTTATTAAAGGAAATATCAGATTTTCTCAGGGTGCCAAAACAAAATGCAGCAGCTCTGTAAAGGCTCACCAGAGAATAACATAAAGTTAACATGACTATTATAACAGCTGAATGCAGTGATTTCCATGTTGCTCAGCAAAACTCTTCACTAATTTATTTAGATCCAATGCCTTTGTGTGTTTTGATTTGAGAGTTCAACAAAACTTGATCTCTTTTCTGTCATAGTTGACCGCAAATATGTCTTTATGAGCCTGAGACATCAGGCCTAACTATCATCATAGATAGAGAAATAACGTTCTGCAGCCTGATTTTTTATCATCTGTAAATCAGCATTGCAGCTATGCTAGCACACATTGTGCTTTCATTATGATTTCATTTCTCGATAGATAGTTAATCAGTTTTTACCTGTTTCATCCCGTGTCTCCTCTCCCCATGACCCCTGGCTCCCTCGCTTTTGCCCCATTCGGTTTTCAAAGCAAATCAGTCTCAGTCGCTCTCGCGTCATCTCGTGCTGCATTCACTGCAGTCCGACATTGGAAATTAGCGGTCGTAATTCTCAAATTATCCATAATTTATAAGCCTCGCCACGCCTACCGCCAACTGGGGTGGCAGCAGGGGTGGCATGTGGCTGTCATTTAGGGTGGCATTTGCCACCCTATGCCACCCAGTAGATCCGCTATGTTCACATGAGCAGAGCCAGCACTATAAGGGCGCCCTTCTGCTGCTGCCATGGAATCAGTGGGATTCCCCTACTGACCCACCCCGTATAGCGTATGGATGAACGGTTTGAGCAGCTCAAAAGGGAAATCTGGATTACAATGCAAGGGCTGTAGATGACAAACAAATTGATTGATTGAAGCAGGCTGCAGTTAGGGATCCTACAGGCTTGCCCTCCAGACATATCAGTGAGAGTCGGAGTACACCCTGAATGCGTCACCAGTTTATCACAGGGCAACGCAGATGACATACAAAGACACACAACCACATGCACACACACTCACTCAGGACTATTTAGAAATGCCAGTTTTTTTTGACTGTGTACCTGCAGAAGCTGGGTAATACCTGGAGAAAATACACACATGCACAGGAGGAACATTTCAAATTTTTTGAATTTGTATGGAATAAGTCCTCCTTCTAACCAAAAATATTACCAAGTGCAATTACGGCCTCAGGAAAATTTAATTGTTCTGTTTTTTACACAAATTTCTCTAAATAGAGAAAAATAACAGATATTGGCCCCAAAAATTGTAATCCTGAGCAAGTTGCACAAAACTATTTCAAGCACGAGGCATTTTATTTCGAGTGTGTCCAAAATGCCATTTTTAATAACATCTTTTGTTAACATGGGAAAAAACAAAAAAACCCAGCATTTACATCAAAATAAATATTAGCCGTAGTGGAATTAAATCTTAAAATGTTCCACACTTCAGCACACATATTAAAACAACATATTATTTAAAACAGGTTTTCTGAGACAACAGTACCTAATTCATTAAGTGGATTCCTTTAAACACCTGACTCTGCAAAGGAAGAACCCAGTAAAAATCTGTGTGTTGGGATCCTCAGGCTTGCCCACCAGAGGGCGCCGAGGATCCTCTTCTGCTCTTTGTTGTTTTTTCTGTTTAGGACTGGAGTTTCTGTTGGGATCTGGAGACTACCATCTTTCTCCAGCAGAGTGCGCAGTGGGTCTCCTGGGGCTGGTAACCTTCCTGCACACCTGTTGCTAATCCTCTCATCAGGAGACCTCTCCCTTTATAAGCACCTGCCAGACCTTGCTTCCACGCCACAGTGTTGATCTTAGTTGGTTAGCAACCTGAGCCTCTGTTACTGGAAGAATCTTAGTTATCTCTAGTGTGAGATCAGATTCTAACTCTCCTTTGTTTGTGCCTCACAGGAAACCTGTCTGTGGCCTGAAAGCTCTGGGTGAGCTTAACCTCCTGTCTCCTCGATGAAGCTCTGGGATGAGCTTAACCTCCTGTCACCTCGAAACCTGAAGCTGTGGATGAGAGCTAACCTCCTGGTCTCCTGTCTGAAGCTCTGGATGAGCTGCCTTAAGGAAACCTGTCTCTAGCCTGAAGCTCTGGGTGAGCTTAACCTCCTGTCTCCTGAAGATGGAAGCTCTGGATGAGCTTAACCTCCTGTTAGCTCTCTCTAAGCCTGAAGCTCTGGGTGAGCTTAACCTCCTGGAAACCTGTCTCTAGCGTGAAGCTCTGGATGAGCTTAACTCTCCTGGAAACCTGTCTCTCGCTCTGGGAAGCTCTGGATGAGGAAACCTGTCTCTAGCCTTGAGCTCTGGATGAGCTTTAACCTCCTGTCTCCCTGAAGCTCTGGATGAGCTAGCTCACAGGAACCTCCTGTCTCTAGCCTGAAGCTCTGGATGAGCTTAACCAGGAAACCTGTCTCTTCATGAAGCTCTGGATGAGCTGCCTAACCTCCTGTCTCTGGCCTGAAGCTCTGGGATGAGCTTAACCTCCTGTCTCCTAGCGGAAGCTCTGGATGAGCTTAACCTCCTGTCTCCTCGCGAATTGAAGCTCTGGATGAGCTTAACCTCCTGTCTCCTAGCCTGAAGCTCTGGATGAGCTTAACCTGGTAACCTGTCTCCTCCTGAAGCTCTGGATGAGCTTAACCTCCTGTCTCCTCGTGAAGCTCTGGATGAGCTTACTGGAAACCTGTCTCTCTAGTGAAGCTCTGGATGAGCTTAACCTCCTGTCTCCTCTCATGTAAAGCTCTGGATGAGCTTAACCTCCTGTCTCTAGCCGTGAAGCTCTGGATGAGCTTAACCTCCTGTCTCCTCTCTATGAAGCTCTGGATGAGCTTTTAACCTCCCTGTCTCCTCAAGAAGCTCTGGATGAGCTTAACCTCCTGTCTCCTCGTGTGAAGCTCTGGATGAGCTTAACCTCCTGTCTCTTCTCTGGAAGCCTCTGGATGAGCTTAACCTCCTGTCTCTTCATGAAGCTCTGGATGAGCTTAACCTCCTGTCTCTTCATGAAGCTCTGGATGAGCTTAACCTCCTGTCTCCTGTGAAGCTCTGGATGAGCTTAACCTCCTGTCTCTCCTCGTGAAGCTCTGGATGAGCTTAACCTCCTGTCTCCTCGTGAAAGCTCTGGATGAGCTTAACCTCCTGTCTCCTCGTGAAGCTCTGGATGAGCTTAACCTCCTGTCTCCTCGTAGAGCTCTGGATGAGCTTAACCTCCTGTCTCCTTCGCATGAAGCTCTGGATGAGCTTAACCTCCTGTCTCTGAAGCTCTGTGAAGCTCTGGATGAGCTTAACCTCCTGTCTCCTCGTGAAGCTCTGGATGAGCTTAACCTCCTGTCTCCTCGTGAAGCTCTGGATGAGCTTAACCTCCTGTCTCCTCGTGAAAGCTCTGGATGAGCTTAACCTCCTGTCTCTTCATGAAGCTCTGGATGAGCTTAACCTCCTGTCTGAACCTCGTGGAAGCTCTGGATGAGCTTAACCTCCTACTGTCTCCTCGAGTGAAGCTCTGGATGAGCTTAACCTCCTGTCTCCTCGTGGAAGCTCTGGATGAGCTTAACCCCCTGTCTCTACTCGTGGAAGCTCTGGATGAGCTTAACCCCCTGTCTCCAGCAGAGATGAAGCTCTGGATGGAACCTTAACCTCCTGTCTCCTCGTGAAAGCTCTGGATGAGCTTAAGCTCCTGTCTCCTCGTGAAGCTCTGGATGAGCTTAACCTCCTGTCTCCCTGTGAAAGCTCTGGATGAGCTTAACCTCCTGTCTCTCTCCGTGAGAAGCTCTGGATGAGCTTAACCTCCTGTCTCCTCGTGTGAAGCTCTGGATGAGCTTAACCTCCTGTCTCCTCGTGAAGCTCTGGATGAGCTTAACCTCCTGTCTCTTCGTGGAAGCTCTGGATGAGCTTAACCTCCTGTCTCCTCGTGAAAGCTCTGGATGAGCTTAACCTCCTGTCTCTTCGTGAAAGCTCTGGATGAGGCTTAACCTCCTGTCTCCTCGTGGAAGCTCTGGATGAGCTTAACCCCCCTGTCTCTTCGTGGAAGCTCTGGATGAGCTTAACCCCCTGTCTCTTGGTGAAGCTCTGGATGAGCTTAACCCCCTGTCTCTCTGGATGGAAGCAACCTCCTGTCTCTCGTGGAAGCTCTGGGATGGAGGCTTAATCCCCCCTGTCTCTTCGTGGAAGCTCTGGATGAGCTTAACCCCCTGTCTCTTCGTGGAAGCTCTGGATGAGCTTAACCTCCTGTCTCTTCGTGGAAGCTCTGGATGAGCTTAACCTCCTGTCTCTTAAAGTGGAAGCTCTGGATGAGCTTAACCTCCTGTCTCTTCGGGAAGCTCTGGATGAGCTTAACCTCCCTGTCTCTTCGTGAAAGCTCTGGATGAGCTTAACCTCCTGTCTCTTCGTGAAAGCTCTGGATACTGAGGCTTAACCCCCTGTCTCCTTTGAAAGCTCTGGATGAGCTTAACCCCCTGTCTCTTCGTGAAAGCTCTGGATGAGCTTAACCTCCTGTCTCCTCGTGAAAGCTCTGGATGAGCTTAACCTCCTGTCTCCTCGTGAAAGCTCTGGATGAGCTTAACCTCCTGTCTCTTCGTTGAAGCTCTGGATGAGCTTAACCTCCTGTCTCTTCGTGGAAGCTCTGGATGAGCTTAACCTCCTGTCTCCTTCGTGAAAGCTCTGGATGAGCTTAACCTCCTGCCTCTTAAGGTGAAAGCTCTGGATGAGCTTAACCTCCTGTCTCTTCGTGGAAGCTCTGGATGAGCTTAACCTCCTGTCTCTTCGTGAAAGCTCTGGATGAGCTTAACCTCCTGTCTCCTCGTGAAGCTCTGGAAGAACTGTCTCTCTGGCAACCTGTCTCTGGCCTGCAGCTCTGGGAGAGTTGCATCACAGGAAACCAGTCTCAAGCCTGAAGCTCTAGGAAAGCTAACCAGCTAATCTGCCCTGGTGAGCCAACCCGAAGATTCCTACATGGATGAAACCTGAAGACTTCTGTGGAGTTTCCCTAGAGGTTCCCATATGCAATGGCTTCCAAGACTCACCCTAAAGAATCGCTCAGTGGAGCTGCCCGGCTCATCTCTGTAAAGGCTTTGCCTGGAAGCTCACCCTGATTAGACCATGACTGCTGGAGTAAGGGTCTGCAACCTATGGCTCCAGAGCCACATGTGGCTCTTTGGACCCTCTGCAGCGGCTCATAAAGTGGCTAAAATGTATATAAAGACCTAAATAATGTACTGCCATGCTAATAAATACCAGTCTTAAAAGCTTTAGTGTTTTTTTATAAGATGGATAAGAAGGACATTAAAAGAACCAGAAATATGTTTTTAGAGTCACTTTCCTTTTAATTAGCTTGGAATTTATGTGTTTTAATATTATTTTAAAAGATAAAATACATACATTGTTGGTTGTTTAAGATGGCAACTAATTTCCTCCAGCAGAGTCCGGGCCGTGGATCCTCCTGAGCCGAGCCTCCTGCACAGCTGAGGCTCATTCCATCATCAGAGGATCCACAGTATTTAAGCTGTCTTCAGACCTTGCCTCGAATGCCGCAGTAAGTTTAATCCAGTTGGTTAGCACCTAAGCCTAGTATCTCTGAGAACCTTTGTTGACTTTTGAATCCAGATTGGATTCTAACCCTTTGTCTCTGTTTTCCAGGAAACCTGTTTTTCTCCTGTGCAGCTCAGGAAGAGCTTAACCTGCCGAGCCTGCCCTCAGAGCCAAACCTGAAGTCTCCTCTCTGGAGTTTCCATGCAGCTCTGGACTAAGAGCTGGAAACTCAAAGCCAAGGTCAGCTCTCTCTCAAGGAGTAAGATGCTGAAGCAGTTAACGGACTCTGCTAATCAAACTATCTTCGGACCCAACAGTTCCTCTCTCTAGGCTCTAACCAAGAACCCTCAAGGTACAAAGCTGAAACTGTCTGAATCAAACTCCTCTGAGCAAACGCTAACTGAACTGTCTCCCACGCAGACTCCAGTGAACCAGTTCCCCAGGCCTGAACCAGAACCAGTGATTCATACAGTGCTTGTGACAATAAACATTGTTAAACCTTTACTTCTGTTTCCGTCTCCGTGGTGTTCTGCATAACTGGGTCTCACTAGTGAATCCCATCATGACAGAACACTGCGTATGCCAAACACAAGGCCCAGCAGACCAACACTCTGCAACAGAAACAAGAAGACAAGATGCCCAAACATAAGGACAGCCTCAAAACAAACATGTCTGTTACATCGTTTGGTAGAGACTCACAGTTTTAACCTGCATAGTTATGCTTCTGTACTTAGCAATGCTAATGCCACTTGATAGCTTAAGCATGTCCGGGTCCAGTACTGTTTTATAGATCACTAGCAGTGACGTTTTCAATACAAAGCCAAGCTGTAGTACAGTTTGTTGTTCATTGATTGAAATGTAAGCAACAGATTTTTGTTTCAATGTTCGTTTAATCTTTCAGAACCCTCCTGGCAGTTTTCCCACGGACTATAAAAAAATAACTTTCATTTTTTGTCAATTGACCCGAAGAGCCCTGGAATGGGCTCAGGCAAAGTTTTCCTCCGACGAATGCCTCGATTGTCTATACTCTGAGTTTATCTCAGAATTTTCTCAGGTATTCAATCAAGAAACTGATCAAACTATTGACTCTCGCAGCCCTGTTCAACATTAATCAGGGGCTCTGTTCGAAAACCTGAGTTCTGCATTAACTTCCGGGTTAAAGCGGCTACCTAGACTGGATGGAACCGAAGCGCTTGAAAATAAGGAGGGCGAAGAAGAGTTATGTCTGTAAATGAACAGCATCCAGGATGAACTAGCAACCCTTTACGAACCTGCTGCTCTTGAAGAATTAAGCCGTCTGACGATAAAGTTGGACAGCAGAATCCGAGCAATGAACAGCTCGAGGTTTTCCAAAACTGGTTTGTTTTTTATTTGCCCCTGCGTCTAAGTTAAAGTGACTGTTTTTTCTACACTCACAAGAATCCAGTTGTCCAAATAAAGGTCTAAAACCCAGTCTCTCCCAGGAACAAATCAAATCAAATGTAATGATAGAAACCTGGAGTCAGATAAATAACCTGCAGCTAGGGCATACCAGGCTCACCTCTGATGAAAGACGAAGACGTATTTTGAGCAAACTATGCATCTACTGTGGATGTCCATAGTGGTCACTTATTATCGCTTCATGCCCAGTTTTATCAATTGTTAAAACCTTTACAGGATTTTATTGTTTATATTTTAACTCTTCCCTATTATGTTACTGTTGAAATCTCCTGGATTGTGTGCTGAGCTGTGTTAGGGTTCTTTCTTACCTTTTCCTCCTTAGACTTCAGTCCTGACGCAGCCTCCAGCTGGTTCCAAATTGGACGCACCTTGGGGAGCAGTATTTAGAGGAGTGGATTCCTGGGACGGACGCCAGTTGTCTTAAAATTCTCTCTTCTAGAAGCCTTGCTGTTTCCAAGCCGGTCCTCCTCTCAGTCCTCCTGGATCCTTCCTCGACTGCTCACCTGCCTGTCCACCCTCTGGAGCTCTCAAGTCGAAGCCCTTCCATCTCTGTCTAAGACTCAATCTCAGTGGGCTCATCCAACCTCCCCTCCAGCTGCTCCGCTCTCCAAGAACTGTAAGGAATCAGCATCTTCTCTAAATAACTCAGATCCTCCTGCCTGCATCTAACTTATATCTCTCTCCGTGCAGTTCCTAGAGGTGAAGCCGCATGTAATCCGAACCACCACGCCAGGCTGAACTTGATTCTGTAAAACTTTTCAATAAACAATCAAAAAACTGCTTCCCCACTCGCATTGTGTCTGCGCCAGAGCTATTACCTGGAGCACCTCTACCCAGCAACCGACTATACAATATTTCCAAAGCAGAGCTGAGAAACCATGGAAAAATACATAGGAGAAGTCGTTAGCTGCTTGGGATCATTCCGCCCCATCTTCTTCGCTGTTGGGTTACTTGCGGGGTTCTTTTACCGTGAGACCCAGAAGGACGGTTCTTTAAGACCATGTATTGATTACAGAGGCCTGAACCAAATAACTATTAAAGAACAAATACCCTCTTCCACTACTCGCCTCAGCTTTTGAACCCGTACAAGTGGGCAACTGTTTTCACCAAACTAGATTTGAGGAACGCTTATATCATCTTCTTAGGATCCGTGGATGGAGATGAGTGGAAAACAGCCTTTAAGACCCCCTTGGGCCAGTTCGAATATTTGGTCATGCCTTTTGGTCTAACAAATGCTCCTGCCTGTTTCCAAGCCTTAGTGAATGACGTTCTCAGAGACTATTTGAATGTGTTCGTGTTCGTCTACATAGATGACATTCTCATTTACTCTAAAGACCTCTGTATATAAGAAACATGTCCGCCTTGTGGGTTGCAAAGATTACTGGAGGAAACAAACTTTTTGTCAAAGCCGAGAAACGGTGAGTTTCATCAGCCTTCAGTCACCTTTTGGGGTTTGTGCTCGAGGGCAGGCAGGTTAAGCCTTCAGAGGATGGGGCCAAAGGCAAGTTTTGGGAGTGGCTGAAGTTCCCTGAAAACCCCAAAAACAGCTGCAGAGATTCCTGGGTTTCGCCAATTTTTATCGCCGATTCATCAGGAACTCATAGCCGGGAACAGCTCTTCCAACTGAACCTCCTTAACCCCTCAGTCAAACCGAACTTTTCAATGGTCCCCTGAGGCTCCAAACCGCATTTGAGAAACTGAAATCTCTTTGTTTTCCAGAGCACCGTTGTTGATCCAGCCAGATCCATCAAACACAATTCATCCTCGAAGTAGACGCTTCCGACTCTGGCGTTGGAGCTGTCCTTATCTCAAAGACTCGACACTGATCAAAAAGATTCATCCTTGTGCCTTTTTCGGCCTCGAAGACTTTCCTCCGCAGAGCAAAAACTAATGAAGCTGTTGGGAGAACCGTGAACTTACTGGCCAACAAGCTTGGCACCCTGGAGGAATGGGAGACACACTGGCTAGAGGGAGCTGAGCACCCCGTTTCTCAGGTTTGGGATGCAGAATTACAAGAACCTTGCTTACATCCAGCCACATGCCCACACAACTCGGCCAATCAGGTCCGGCTTTTTCTTCTCAGCCAACCTCGCTTATCTCCAGTGCGCGGCACCCATCCAAGAATGTCAAACCATTCTTCCTCGCTCATACCAAAGATCAAACTTCGGAACCTGTCCTTCCTAAATGCACCGCTGGAGGTTACCGGAGATCACCTACTCACATTCAGTCTCTGGTTTCTCGCAACCCTAATCTTAGGTAACGGGTCCTTACTAACCAAACTTTATCCGGGGTGAGCAGAACCGCTGTTTTCTTTTTAATTCCTTCAAGACGCCGGTGTACAACCTTCCATTGAGATGTCGGCGAATATGTATAATAACCTGCCCGTGTCCGAATAAAGCCACACCGCCAAACCTCCCCTGAGGCCTGTTACAACCTCTTTCCAGTCTCCTCGCCCATGGTCCCATATAGCTATTTACCTCGGCCACTGGTCTTCCCTGTCTCCGAGGTATGTCCACAATTTTCACCATCGCTGGATCGATTTTCGAAATCTGTCATCTCATCCCTCTCAGGAAACTTCCCACTCATTTCAAATGGGCTTCTCAGCTTCTGGTAAAACACGCTTCCCGACTACATGGCATTCTCAAGAGATCCCCTCTCTGACCGCGGGTCCCTGTGCTCATTTCCCAAGTTTGGGAAGGCATTTTTGTTCGCCTCAACTGCAGTCCTTCTAACTTCCGGGTTATCACCACAGTCCAACGCAACAACTGAGAGGATGAATCAACAGCTCGAATCAACCTTCGCTGTTCGATATCCATTAATCTCAGCCAGACGGGTTTCGCGACGTACGGAAGATAGAATATTTCGACAACTTCAAATCGCTTCCACCGCCAGTCACTGCTTTAGGCCGCCCTCGTTACTAACCCCCACTTCTTTCCCTCGCAGGACAGGAGATATCGCCCAAATGCGTCAACCAATACATCAGACGGCGCTAAACCGCATCTGGTGAATTACCATCACAACTCTTTAATCGTTTCCTCCGAGTGATACACCGCCGCCACGCCGACATCTCCAGCAGACCCCCCGCCTTCGAGTATTCCTGTGGGCCAAGAGGTATGGCTGTTCCTACTCGTGATATCCCCCTCAAGCAGATGCCCTCGCAAACTTTCTCCTAAATTCATTGGTCCATATGGTGATTTCCCAGGTACATCAACCACCTCCAGCTATACGCCTTCAAATTCCCCCGACTCGTATTTCCATCCCGGCCGCTATCTCCACGCCTCCTCAAGTGGAAACCAGCAGGCCTCAAGTCTCTATTGCTCACCATCCCATCTCCCTCCACCTACTCTGAAAGTCGATGGTCATCCCACTTCTTCACCGTTCGCATTTTAGGTGCACTTCAAATCGACTGGGAGGGCTATGGCCCTCGAGGATCGCCAATGGGTTCCTGGCTCTTACATCCCTTGATCCATCACCTTCGCCGAGGAGTACGAGCGTGCCTCGTCCATGTCGACGCATCTTCCGACCGCCAAAGGCGCGTGGGCTAGTGGGGTATTTCGTTGGGGAGCTGGAGAAGTACCACCTTCCTCCAGCAGAATGCGCCGTGGATCCTCCTGAGAGCGAGCCTCCTGCACAGCTGATGCTCATTCCATCATCAGAGTGATCCACAGTATTTAAGCTGTCTTCAGACCTTGCCTCGACGCCGCAGTGTTGATTCCAGTTGGTTAGCACCTAAGCTTAGTATCTCTGAGAACATTTGTTGACTTCTGAATCCAGACTTGATTCTAACCTTTGTCTCTGTTTCTTCCAGGAAACCAGTTTTTCTCCTGTGAAGCTCTGGAAGAAGAGCTTAACCTGCCGAGCCTGCCCTCTGAGCCAAACCTGAAGTCCCTCTCTGGATTTTTCCATGCAGCTCTGGTCTAAGAGCTGGAAACTCAAAGCCAAGGTCAGCTCTCTCTCAAGAAGTAAGACGCTGAAGTAGTTAACGACCGTTAATCAAACTATCTCCTGACCCAACAGTTCTCCTCTCAAGGCTCTAAACCAAGGAACCTCAAGGTACAAAGCTGAAACTGTCTGAATCAAACTCCTCTGAGTAAACGCTAACTGAACTGTCTCCCCACGCATCCCCAGTGAACCAGTTCCCCAGCCCTGAACCAGAACCAGTGATTAAGAGTTAACTTTACAATAAAATACTTAAACTTGCTGATATCTATAGTCAGTGTTCTACAATCTTGGGGCCCCACTAGTGAACCCATCATGACATAAACTCTGAACTTTTACCCTGTTTGAGTGTGTTCTGCATTTTGGGCATAATTCAGATACCCCTCATGACAGCTACCCACAGTAATTGCTGATAAAAAGTCTAAAGACTGTTTTAGAATTTCTGTATTTCTTTATGCTATTACTAGTTTTAAATCTGTGGTAAAACCATTGTTTTATAGCAACTCCTCTCTCACATATACAATATTGCATCTTCTAATATATTTCCTTAAAGACTGTTTAGAACAGGAAGCTACAAAAAGTTAAATGACCATAAACTCAATATAAACCCCTAGCTATTTATTATTTTATGCTTATTTTATTTATTTGTTTATTTATTTATGTATGCTTCCCTTGTTATACTTTTATTTATTTTTTAGATTACATTCTATGTCTCATTTTTTTTAAAGTTATAATGTCACCAACTGCTGTGTATCTTTGTTTGATGTTTGAATTACTCTGTATTGTTACACGGAATTGCCAATAAAGCAAGAAAAACAAAACAAAAAAACATGATAGACGCAGTTGTTCTCATGCAGTCCTTCCTCGTATAACAATGACCTCGTATGTGATTGGAGGAGCTATACTCAGAAGAACTTTATCTCCAGTTCCTTTTGTTTGGATTTTGCTGGTACGTGATCAATGGCTGGACGACGTCTCGCGTTCAACTCGCCTTCAACTCCTCTTGGACGCGATGGCGACTCTGCAGTTGAACAACTGTGCGGGAGAGACGAACTCAAAGAAGAGAAGCTAGCGGTAAATATATGTTCGATTACTGCTAGCTAAGCTAAAAGCTAAAGCTACGGCTAATAGTAGCCTTGCAAGAACAAGCTTTATTAAAGTGTATTTTTGTGATTCACAGGAAGCAGTACGCCGTCTTCACAACTCGGAGACAAATTGCAGGCGCTATGAACGGAGCAAGGGTAAGGATTAAAGAATATGCTTTCATTCTGCGGTAAAAGGAAATAGATACGGATGGATACCAATCATAACTGTACATTTTGTTTTCACAGACTAATCTCACCTCATAATGAGGCGGTGACCTCCTATTATTCATACCACTCTCATTTAATTGTTTTCCAGCTGCCTGTAAGACGTATTATGAGACGGTACGCAGGAGCTTCAGATATATGCAGCCAGAGAACACGCTGCGCGCGGAAGCTGCCAAGCATTCAGAAAAGAAAGAGAGTAAGACTTTATTTGGTGACTATTTTTCAGAAGCATTGATAGATGTGTGGTGTCCATATGCAGTGCATCCCATCGCTGATAGCACTGATTCATTGTTTTTTTTTTTTTTACAGCTGCTGGAATCGAGGCAGAGTGTGCTAGCTGATGAGGAAGTGGAACTCTGGAATGGCCGCCGCCATTTTTCGTAGGCCGGATATCTCTGAACTCTGTGTTTAGCTGCTGTCCCGGTTAGAAGCGATGCTGAAGTACAGGGCCACGCACTAGGCGTCTGCACATCGGACCTGCCTCGGAGGGAATGCTGCCAGTTACCTCAAACCCCAAGGAAGCAAACGGACAGTTCACGAAGTTGTAATTTTTGGACACGCATGTGTGAGCAGATCCTCAGCGTTGTATATAGTTGTGTTTGTTTTAATAAAGCTCTTTCTTTGCATAAACAGCTTCCTGGCAAATGTTCATTTCCTGTATAAATTCATTCATGTCCTTGATGGTAGCCTAATAATTGTGTAGTAGTATAGGATAACATAAATACACAGCTTATATGAATAAATAAATATATGAATGAATAAATATATGAATAAAATATATGTATTTATATATATATGTGTGGTATATATATATATATATATATATATATATATATATATATATATATATATACACTATATTGCCAAAAGTATTTGCTCACCTGCCTTGACTCACATATGAGCTTAAGTGACATCCCGTTCCTAATCCATAGGGGTTCAATATGGCCGTCGGTCCACCCTTTGCAGCTAGAACAGCTTCAACTCTTCTGGGAAGGCTGTCCACAAGGTTTAGGGAGTGTGTTTATGGGAATTTTGACCATTCTTCCAGAAAGCGCATTTGTGAGGTCGCACACTGATGTTGGGCGCAGAAGGCCTGGCTCTCAGTCTCAGCTCTAATTCATCCCAAAGGTGTTCTATCGAGGGTTGAGGTCAGGACTCTGACCTGCAGGCCAGTCAAGTTCATCCACACACCAGACTCTGTCATCCATGTCTTATATGGACCTTGCTTTGTGCACTGGTGCACAGTCATGTTGAAGAAGAGGAAGGGGCCAGCTCCAAACTGTTCCCACAAAGTTGGGAGCATGGAATTGTCCAAAATGTCTTGGTATGCTGAAGCATTCAGAGTTCCTTTCACTGGAACTAAGGGGCCAAGCCCAGCTCCTGAAAAACAACCCCACACCATAATCCCCCCTCCACCAAACTTTACACTCTGGCACAATGCAGTCAGACAAGTACCGTTCTCCTGGCAACCAGCCAAACCCATAGACCCGATCCATCAGATTGCCAGATGGAGAAGCGCGATTCGTCACTCCAGAAGGTAGCGTCTCCACTGCTCTAGAGTCCAGTGGCGGCGTGCTTTTACACCACCGCATCCGGCGCTTTGCATTGCACTTGGTGATGTATGGCTTGGATGCAGCTGGCTATGCGACCATGGAAACCCATTCCATGAAGCTCTCTGCGCACTGTTCTTGAGCTAATCTGGAGGCCACATGAAGTTTGGAGGTCTGTAGTGATTGACTCTGCAGAAAGTTGGCGACCTCTTGACGGAGCGGCGTCAGCATCCGCTGACCCCGCTCCGTCAGTTTACGTGGCCTACCACTTCGTGGCTGAGTTGCTGTCGTTCCCAAACACTTCCATTTTCTTATAATACAGCTGACAGTTGACTGTGGAATATTTAGAGCGAGGAAATTTCGCGACTGGATTTGTTGCACAGGTGGCATCCTATCACAGTTCCGCGCTGGAATTCACTGAGCTCCTGAGGGCGACCCATTCTTTCACAAATGTTTGTAAAAAACAGTCTGCATGCCTAGGTGCTTGAATTTATACACCTGTGGCCATGGAAGTGTTTGGAAACACCTGATTCCAATAATTTGGATGGGTGAGCAAATACTTTTGGCAATATATGGCGTGTATATATGTGTAAATATATGTATATATATATATATATATATATTTACTTATCCTATATATATATATATATATATATATGCTGGTATGGTTATGCCAACCAATCACGAGCAATTTTACTTGTTTTTGAGAATAGTGGTTTCAGCCAATACTGAGTGTGGTTATCCCAAGCACAGACATTTGTTTGAGGAGTGGTTACAGCCTTTGCTGAGTAGATGCATTCCAGCCAGGCATGGTTAGCTGCATTCATATGCTAGTGGGGCCATTAGTACAGCTGATAAGCTCTCCACATAATGCCAGAAGTCCGTTTCCGACAATATGTGGCACTGACTGACAAACGACAAAGACAATGGGTTGCAAATTGTGGAAACTGATGAAAATCAGGGGAGATCTGCGGGAGTTTACGGGGGACCGAAAATCTCACTTCTTCATGCAGTGTAAGGTGTGCTTCACCCATACATTTTTATTTCCAATTTCCTCTGAAAGTTGCTTGCTCAAAAACACTATAGAAGATAGGGCTATGGTTTGGCATATAGTTCTGCTCTATGCTTACCCATCCTGTTACTTTATCTTTGTTTATCCAAGCTACTACTGCTGTTAACTGTGCTGCCAAAATAGTACTTCATATTCGGGAGGTTGAGTCCACCCCTGTTTTTCCCAAGCATAAGTGATTTAAGCCTCACTCTTGGTCTCCTGTTTTGCCATATAAATTTGGATATAAGCCTATCCAGCATATTAAAGGCGGATGCTGGGATTCCAACCGGGAGAGACTGGAAAAGGAACAAGAGTCTGGAAAGCAGATTCATTTTAACTGCTTCTACTCTGCCCAAAAGGGATAGCAGTAGCACATCCCATCTCGTCAGTTCATTTCTAAATATTGAAAAAAGTTTTTTAGAATTTGCCTGATAGAGCTGTGTTATTTGGGGAGTGAGCATAACCCCTAGATATCTGAAGCTCTGTTCAGATCTGCGGAAGGAAACCATATCATCAAGCTGGCTAGGCCAAGTCCCAGATACCATCATTGCTTCTGATTTGCCATGATTAACTTTATAACCAGATACTATACCATATTCGTGAAGGTTTTATAGGAGAGCTGGGTGGGATTTTCAATAAACAATAAAATATCATCCGCATAGAGTGCTATTTTGTGTTGACATCCATTCTCTTCTTTTATTCCTGCTATGAGGGGGTTGCTTCTGATTAATTCTGCGAGGGGTTCAATGCTAAGAGCAAACAAAACTGGCGAAAGTGCATCCCCTTGCCTTGTCCCTCATCCCAGACTGAAGAAATCAGAGCATCGGCCGTTAACTCTGACTCTCGATCGAGGGTTCACATAGAACACTCCAATCCAGCTTATGAAAGTTTCATTAAAGCCCATGTGAGCCAATGTTTTCTCCAAAAATGTCCAGTCCAGTCTATCAATCGCTTTCTCAGCATCTAAGCTGAGAAGCATTGATGGAATCTTTCTCCAGGAAGCAATCCATTGTAGATTTAGAGCTCGCCTAACATTGTTAGTGCCATGCCGTCCAGTAATACACCCGGTTTGGTCTGGTTTAACTAGTTTCCGGATGTATCTCTGTATTCTATTTGCCAGGATAGAAGTCAGGATTTTTAGATCTTGACAAAGCAAGCTTATTGG
>JAGKQL010000049.1:2249204-2265758 GCA_018398635.1 Cyprinodon brontotheroides
ACGAAACTTTTTTTGGAACGTCATTGAACAGCGCTGACGACACGGTGAGTAGCATATTTTAAAAAAAGAACGTTTAAGGTTGTTTTAAGGACATTATCGGACATGCTCTATGCTAGCCATTCTAAAGCAGCCAGGGGTTGATTCTAAATGAGCCAAAAAGCAGAGACAGGACCAATTGTCAAAATTTTGGTGTCCTTCATTCGATTTCATCCTGGACACTACAGAAAATGGGCTTAAAGTGTAAAAAACCGAACTTCTCCTTTAACTGGACAGTCCTGGCTTTACACAAAATCAGCTTCCACCGTGAATCCCTCTTTATCAGTGTCACAATTTGGTGTTGGATTGAGGACCCGAAAGCAGAGGCAAGTAGGCAGAGGTGAATTTAGGTGGGTTTAATGAGGTCCACAGGTACAGGGGCAGGAATAAAAAAATCCAACAAAATAACAAACAAACCAGAACCAAGGAGACATCAGTGGAAACCAAACTCTAGGAGCCAGGGAGAGACGAGGTAAGCAGACAGACATTAGACGAGGATCCAGCAAACAGGAACTGAAGAGGGAGGCAAATATGTCCTTGTAAAAAAAATAAAAATAAGTAAATAATAATAAAAATAAAATAAAAATTATATATATATTACCGTGCCCAACAATATAGTGATTAGACATTGTGTAAGAACAGCTAACTTTAGGCAATTTAACGTGAAAAGTTTTTTATAGTATATATTCATATATTTGAAAGGTAGTATGCTGAGTATTTCAAACCTTGAAGTAAAACCTGCAGTCTTTCTGTAAATGAGCTGGCTTTTCCGTCCACACTTTGCTGGCGTGTGCCTCTCTCCCACCACCAGTTTGGCCAGCTCTCGCCCACTTTGTCCCTCTCGTCAACTCAACCCGATGTTTAGATCCTGAAGGACCGAGCCGCATCCATCACCACCTCATCATCCTTAGCCGGGCGGTATATAAACATCTCCTTAGCTGTAATGTTTTTCTGCTTCAGTTGTTTGACAACATATCTGACCTGCCTCTGCAGCACAGGCAAGTAGTCGTTGTCAAAGTAGATCTGCTTCTCACCCATCTTCACATGCCTGTTGCAGGATCCGCCTTTATCACAGATCTGGCCAAATTTACCATAATGGAGCTTAGGGGGTCATTTTTCCTTCGGGCCCCGTAGAATCGCTTGTGTGCCCTCGCCGTCAATCTTGATGTTGCTCCTCGGTTAGCGGGTAGATCAAACAGCACCGCCGCAGTAACTTTTAAGGAAGGCCACCATGTGTTTCTTTCTTCGCCTTCCCCTTCGGAACCTGATATGTCTTAAGTTCTGTCTCCTCTCCCGGTTCTGAAGGTCCTCACATCGCTCCGCATAAGTTCAGCCGCTGTAATAGGGAAGCGGATCGCTTTTCCATGAACTGCAGTGGTTTCCCTCCGTGGGTTACAATACGCTTCTTCAGCTGCCAACTACCCCTCTTCTTTCCAACTTTGTTAGCTGTGCGCTTAAACTCATTCACCTCTATCCTCATCTGTTGTATTTGCCCCCGTATTTCTCGGGTAGATTCCACGATAGACTGAAGCATCTCCTCCATATTTTTGACTGCAGCTTCTGGAACTATGTTAGCGCTTAAATCCCATTGAGTTCTGTAGGAATAGTCAATATTCCGCTGCCACCGAAACTTGAAATGGGGGCTCGCTTGGCATACAGCGTAGTCTTTTTCGCTCGCCTTTGCTAATTCGCCGACGCCGAGGTGCTAACGCTCTCAGCAAACACTTTTAAAAAACTCTGAAAATGGAATACTAAAGGTGGATTCTTCATAATCGACGCCAGAGTGGCCACAGAGTGAAGTTTAAAAAGACTACAACTGTGGTAAACAGGCCCCATTCCGCTTCCGGGGTGGCAGGGGAATATTTGACTATTCCTACAGAACTCAAATGGGATTTACAAAATGCTAAATAAAACACTACAGGAACGCTTTTTCTTCACGAAACTTTTTTTGGAACGCCATTGAACAGCGCTGACGCACCGGGTGAGTAGCATATTTTAAAAAAAAAAAAAAAGAACGCTTAAGGTTGTTTTAAGGACATTATCGGACATGTACAATGGTGCTCTATGCAAGCTATTCTAAAGCAGCCAGGGTTGATCTCTAAATGAGCCAAAAAGCAGAGACAGGACCAATTGTCAAAATTTTGGTGTCCTCATTCGATTTCATCCTTGACACTACAGAAAATGGGCTTAAAGTGTAAAAAACCGAACTTCTCCTTTAACTGGACAGTCCTGGCTTTACACAAAATCAGCTTCCACCGTGAATCCCTCTTTATCAGTGTCACAATTTGGTGTTGGATTGAGGACCCGAAAGCAGAGGCAAGTAGGCAGAGGTGAATTTAGGTGGGTTTAATGAGGTCCACAGGTACAGGGGCAGGAATAAAGAGGCAGGAATCAAAAAATCCAACAAAAATAACAAACAAACCAGTACCAAGGAGACATCAGGGGAAACCAGCAAACAGGAACTGAAGAGGGAGGGCTTTAAAGGGGACAGAGACAAAGAGAGGGCTAACGAGAGGATTGAAAACAGGTGAGGACAGAGCAGACAGACATTAGACAGTGATCCATAAACAGGAACTGAAGCTGTTTCAGAGACAAAGAGAGGGCTAACGAGATTGAAAACAGGTGAGGGCAGAGCAGAAAAACAGGCTGCTAGTTATTCCATTAAGCAACAAAATAATCACTAAATAAGCAATAAAGCTTATTTTTTCTATTGACATTGTTTTTCCCTGTGAAGTTTAAAACAATGCTTAGCTTTTTTCTATGTTTTTAGTTTAAAATTGATGTATTTTTATTCCTGTATCTTTTACGACTTCTGATTTTATATTGTTCCCCCACAGTGAAAAAATCATTTTGGAATTGATCGCCTGGCCAAATTTGTATCTGGGTGAGTACAAAGGTAGGTGGAGGAAGAACATTAACTGGCAGGAGTGATTTTTAGTCCAGGCATACGTTTCTCCTTAATATACTTTGGCCCTACTGTGGCTCTACCTTTCTTATACCTCATTCAAAATATGCTATCCTGAGCTATTTTTGTATTTGTGCTACTGTATAATTGGGCTTCTAGGGGCCACTTTTCCTTATGCTGCTTCACCTATATATATTCTCCCATTCTGCAGCATTTCTTAAGTTCGACTCATCAGTGTATGTTTCCTCTGCTTTTCCCAGTGATAGTAGCTTCATCTAGTCTGTTCCTGAGTGGTTGTGACTTGATCCTGGATTAAAATCTCAGCTGTGTTGTTATCATCTCTGTTTATAGATGTTGGAGCTTGGCCTGTTTCCAGCATAGTTGTGTTTCTTTCATTATATTTAACTGTAAATACTCTCTCATTCTTGCAGATAACCGGTCAAGTTTGCCCTGCCCAGTTGCTCTTTTCCCCGATAGGAAGCCAAACCTGCAGGAGTTTACCGTTATCATGATCATCATGCTTTGACATCGGCCTGGATTGCTCATTCCATCTTCACCTACCTAGCTTGCCAAATTTTCATTACCGCTTCTGTTTCCCACCTGCTCTAGTCTCTGCCAACCTCCTCTCTCTCGTAAATACCACATAATACTGGCCGCATCTTTTACAATTGGACAAGATTTTATGCAGTGTCGCAATTCTCCCAAAGTCCATACTTTCCTCTGTGTTCGGCCTCAATATCATGACTTAGCGATTACACAAGTCCCATATTTGCGTGCTTGTGAATTGAGAAACGGCCAAAACACAGAACTGGCATGCACATGACCTGGATCCAGAGGCTTGCCCACATGAGGGCGCCGAGGATCCCTTCCTGATGGTTTGTGCTGCTGTTGGGATCTGGGGTGCTGTCTACCTTCCTCCACTAGAGGGCGTACTTGATCTCCTAAAGCTGGAGCTGACTTCACCAGCTGCTTCTCATCTGCTCATCGGGGGACCAGTACTTAAGTGGGCTGTGGACAACACTCCGGCGCCAGAGTGTTTTGCCAGTTATGGTTAGCAAGCCTGAGCCAACCTGCCTGCCTGAATCAAGACTCCCTGATTACCTGAACTTGAACCTAACCTGTTCTTGTCCTCTCTGCTTCTAGGAAGAACCTGTCTGAAATCAGAAACTCTGGAAGAATTTCTCTGTCAGAAACCTGTCTGTCTGACTACTGAAGAGTCCTGGACATCAGAAACCCAGGAAGGGTTTCTCTTTCTGAAACCAGTCTGTCTGATCAAGGAAGAACCCTGTAGAATCAAACCTGTTAGCCCTCAGCCTGCCGCCAGCCTCTGGACCCTCCAGGTTTCCCCCTCTGTTGCTCTGCTCAAACCTCAGAACAGGTACAAACCTGCGCTCACGCAACCAGCAAGATTACCAGGACTTCTGCTAACCAGTGAAAATCTGTCGTGACCAGTCCTGGACCAGATTTTTCCAGAACCTGTTCAGTGTTCAAACCTGTGTGTTTAGCAATAAACCTTTGAACTTTTTCCCATCTCAGAGTGTGTTCTGCATGTGAGCTAGTAACCTATACCCATCATGACACAGGCAATGTACATACAGCAACATGGCGGTAAAGAAGTGCATGCAGGTTACAGAGGAAGGTTTAGCTAACACTTTATCTTAAAAAACAGCACAAAACAAAAGATGCGCATAACATGTAAACACTACAACATGAACAGGACATTTCATCTTCATGTGGATGGAGACTGAGTGGTGTTACAGCTGATCTAATTGCCTCACCATTCTCCCATGAGACTAGATGCTAGTCAAGCTTCTGTGTAGGCACTTCAGTTCTTTCCTGCAAACACAGCGTTTTAGTGTTAAGATATTGAGTTTTTTGTGTATCCATACACTACATAGTCCAATCTTGTGACTACCTCTTTATGCTTGGAGTCAGTGGGGGACCATGAGTCCCTAATAGTATAAATAAAATGCCAATAACACTATCATGAGCACTATAATTGATATATGGGTGTTCTTTATCAATCAATATAAAGTTAAACATAACTAAATATTCAAAAAAACATTTAAAAAAATACTGCTGGTAAACTTTTCAGTTTTATTGTTGGTTTGTCATTGGTTTTTTTTATAAGAGGAACAAGAGTTTAAATGTTGAAACCACACTAAACAATATTTCATCACATTGGTTTCCATGGGGACAGAAGTGTAAGGTGGAGAATAAGTAGACCAGCCAGTTAAATCAACTTATAGAGCCTCATCAGTATCCAGGAGCTGCTGCCCCATGATAATGGAGGAGACTGAGCTCTGCTTTCCACAACTCTTTAACACTTCATGCAGCAGAACAAAACGTAGTTACTTTGAAACTATGATTACCCACATTCTGGTGATTTCCATCTCTCTGCTCACCTCATCTCTAAATCTGCTGGTCATCATCTCTATCTCACACTTCAGGTTTCAAAATGAGTTAGCAAATTTAACAATAATGATTGGAACTGCTGTAAATTAGTGTGTGGTTTTGTAGCACAGCAAACCTGCTTTTTCAAAAACAAGAAAACAAAACAATAACAGATTACACAGAATAGAGAAAGTAAATCTACTTTTCTTTTTTCTCCACAGGAAGCTCCACTCTCCCACCAACTTTCTCCTTCTTTCTCTTGCTGTCTCCGATTTCTTTATTGGTCTCCTCATGTTCTTTCATATTGTTCAGATAAATGGCTGCTGGCTTCTGGGAGACATTGCCTGTGTCATACATCATTATCTGGCGTATAATTTAATCACTGCTTCAACAGGAACCATGGTGATGATATCTATTGATCGTTACGTAGCTATATGTTACCCACTTCATTACAACACTAAAATAACACAGAAAAAAGTGAGTATATGTGTTTCCATGTGCTGGACCTGGTCTGTGGTGTTTCCAGGCCTTAATCTAATGGAGAACTTCAAACAACCAGGCATATATAACTCCTGCTTAGGTGAATGTGTCATTGTGATTAATTACATTGCTGGTATGGTAGATCTTATTTTATCCTTTATAGCCCCCATCACAATAATAGTAGTTTTGTATTTCAGAATATTTGTGGTGGCAGTTTCTCAGATTCGAGCTATACACTCTCACACTGCAGGATTAACCCTCCATGGTTCTGTAAATGTGAAGAAATCTGAGATTAAAGTGGCCGGGTCCCTCGGGGTTGTAGTCGTCGTGTTCCTGATATGTGTGTTACCATATTTCTGTGTGATACTTACAGGCCAAGATACTTTACTTAACTCTTCATCTGCTGCTTTTGTGATATTTTTATTTGAGTTTAACTCCTGTCTAAACCCTGTTATTTATACCTTTTTCTACTCTTGGTTTAGAAAATCAATTAAACTCATTATAACACTTCGGATTTTGCAAAGTGATTCCTGTGACATGGACATACTGTAAAAACCCTGCATTAAATTATAAAAGAAAAATAAAAGAAATGCAAGTATCCCACCTGGTCCAAAAACTCTATTGTTTGGTGAATTTCTTCCTTTTTTAAGAATCTGACTGTTAAGCAGTATAAATTGGTTAATGGCAATCCGTATTCAGACACTTTTTTCTTTTATCCATGCATCTAATTTCCTTACTGTTTCAAACACAGACTGCGGTTAGAAAGAAAGGGGGTGTTCTATAACTATAGCATACTTTATATATTGTCATCTTGTATTCCATGATTTGCTCTTTAATAAAAAAAGGAACTGAAACCCCTTTTAAAAAATAACTTTTTCTGTTTTTACTTTTGTAAAAGTCATTATTTTAACTTTGTCTTAAAACTCAAATTGTTCATGTGGAATTTAGAAATTCCAGTTTATAATTTCTAAAAATTCAACTGAACAAGTTATGATCAATTCTGGCCAATATTTGACTTTAATGTGCATGTCTTAATTCTTTCTTTTGTATTTCTGTTTTTAGCTAAATAAAAAGTTGACACAAAGCCGAAGCCAAGCCTTTTATTTTTACCGGGTAGTTCAGTGTAAAAATGCACAAAATTGAGAGATGCCTGTTGTAACCAGCTGGTATTGCATAAAATTAATCAATAGTTTGATTTATTCAACATCAAATGAATGAAAACCTTTAAGATGCCTATTTGCATAGAAACTGAGATAAAGTGACCCATCATATTTAACCAAAATGAGGCCATGGTCATCTGACTAGAATGAGTTGCTGCTGGAATTTTTTTTTTTTTCTCTCCTACCATGATGAGAACATTCAGCAGCACATAATCATTGTTTTGTATTTTCCCCAATAGCTGCAGACAGGAAATAACAAAATGATGAATAATGCCTGGCGGTGTCTCTACTGATACCACAAGATGAGGTATTGACACTGATCTCTGATTGCATCTCCAAAAAGTCAGGAAACCTCTTTTATCTTCTAGCATGAAATCGTAAACCTCCTTGATGGTACAAGTTAATGCTATCTGCTCATATATTTTTAGGGCTGAAATATTCCAGTTTTACTATTTAGAACATTTTTTTTTCTGGCCATCTGGTTAAACATGTTCCAAATTGTTCATCCTTCATCAGAGATGTGTTTGATGAAGTGATAAGCTGTTGATAACAAAAGAATCGTCCGCTAAATGCATAAACTAAAAAAAATCTGAAACATATGTTGTGATATGTTGATGAATTTATCAGCTACCAATAGCATTCCATAATATCAAATCCTAATGATTGCAATACCTGAGCAGGTATTGCAGCACTCCCAACTTGTGTTAACGTGAGCCTTTTTAAAAAAAAATCCACTTACACTTAACAAAAACAGAAGCGCGACATATTTTACCAATGGAACGCTTGCATAGACATCGCCTGTTCTTCATAATTGATTACTCAAAAACTTTCATGTTGGCTTGGCACATAAGTGCAATAAAAATTATCTTTTTTGCCAGGCAGGCAAGGACATGGGACTATTTCTACAAATGATGTCACACTGCTAAGCTAAGATCTCTCCCACAGTTTCTACAGTCTGTCCCTTTTTACTCAGAAATATGATGGTTTTTACATTTGTAACAGATGGTAACATTACATAATATGTGAACTTGACAAATATCAAGTATAAATAAACAAAATATGGGGACGAGTCAGGATTAAGTTTAAGCCTTTTGAAATAGAGCTGAAATTTTCATTTGTGGTAAGAAACGTTATTTTCATTAACAGATGCTGGTTCCTTTGTGACATTATCTGTGTTTCTTAACAGTGTCCGACTTATTCTGTCACTGTAGCCTTGATTTCAACTTTTGCACTAACACCCAGCTGGATAAATGGGCTTGAAATCTGGTTAGATGCTTTACAACCTGTTTTTTTTTCCATATCTATGATAGATACGGAGCATAATCCAAAGAAATGCAAGACACAATTTATTTTTATCTGGACATATGCAAAATTTGGATACTTTTCCCATCAGTATACAGATAAAATCCAGCAGATGTATTTTCAGAGGAGCCACCCTTGATCTTCTGGCTTTAACGAGTTTTCCTGGAGATTGTCATTACATCTGTATGTTTATGCTAAAATCCTCACACATACTCTCAGAAGATCCAGATAGCATTTCTTTTGATAGGCCAAAAAGCTCACAATATGTATTCTTACAAATACGTTAATATCCTGAGCTCGTATTTAAATCAGATCATTAAAAGGATTTTCTTGTATATCATATCTTTAGAATACTTTCATATATATGCTGAGCTTTTTCAGGAATAACTTGCTACTGGAAATGGCTGCTATTATTCCAGTAGCACATAATCCAAATAGAAATACAATAGGCCTTCACAGCGCTTCGCTGCTCCGGCCTAAATAAAAAATTTTTCTATTGCAGTTAAGTTTAAAACAATGCTTGGGTAGAAAATTCATAGTTCAAATTGATGTATACATCTTTACGATTCTGAATATTGTTCCCACTGAAAAAACATCTTGAAATGTCTTAGTATCTGGGTGAGATACAGAGGTAGGTGGAGGAAAAGCATTAACAGCCTGATCCGGCAGGAGTGATTTTTAGTCCAGACATATGTTTCTCCTTAATAGGCTTTGGCCCTACTGTGGCTCTACCTTTCTTATACCCCATCCAAAATATGTCATCCTGAGCTTTTTTTGTATTTGTGCTACTATATGCTTGGGCTGCCAGGGACCTTTTTTTTAATCCTGCTTCAATCTATATTCTCCCATTCTGCAGCATTTGTTAAGTTCCACCTCATAAGTGTATGTTCTCTCAGCTTTTCCCAGTCTTCAGCATTTCTTACCTTCTGCCGCTCTCCCCGCTTATTCTGGGACCGGGTTGCGGGGGCAGCAAGTATCAAGCAGAGTACTCCCAGACTTCCCTCCGCAGACACCTACTCCTGTGCTCTGTTGGGGGAAGCTCTAGGCTGTCCTTAGGCCAGCCGAGATGACATAGTCTCTCCCAGCGCGTTCTGGTCGGCCGCCCGGCCTCCTCCCCGTGGGGATGCGCCGGAACACTCCTTCCCCGAGGGAGGCGCCCGGGGCATCTTGAAAAAGATGTCCGTTGCCACCTCAACTGATTCCTCTCGATGTGGAGGAGAACCGGCTCCACACTTGAGCCAGTCCCGAATGACTCTAAGGGAGTTGGCCCAGCCACCCTTCGGGGAAAGCTCATTTCATCCTCCCTTGTATCCGTGGTCTCGTTCTTGGGGACAGTGATACGCAGATTTCATGACCATAGATGAGGGTGGGAATGAAAGACCGACCTGTAAATTGAGAACTTTGCTATTTCGCTTAGCTCTCTCTTCACCACGACAGACCCGTGCAGCGTCTGCATTATTGCAGCAGCTGCACCGATCCATCTATGGATCTCATGCTCCATTCTTCCCTCACTCATGAACAGGACCCCAAGATACCTGAACTCCACCACGTGAGGCAGTGACTCTCCTCCAACCTGAAGGGGACAAGCCACATTTTTCAGGTAGAGAACCATGGCCTTGGACTTGGAAGAGCTGATTCTCATCTCGACCGCCACATGCTCGGCTGCGAACCGCCCCAGCGCATGCTGTGGGTCTTGGCAGGGAGGGAGCCAACAGAGCTACGTCATCCGCAAAAAGCAGGGACGAGATCCGCTGGTCCCCAAACCAGACCCCCTCCGGTCCTTGGCTGAGCCTAGACTCCTGCTCTGCTTGTTCAGATGAGAACGGATGGCCCCTAATAAAGGGCCCCCAACTCCATACTCCTGGAGCACCCCCCACAGGGCAGCACGAGGTACACGGTCGAATGATTTCTCCAAGTCCACAAAACACATGTGGACTGGAAGTTGGGCAACCCCCGCGGTGAAGCACCCTGCAGAGGGTGTAGAGCTGGCCCCACCTCGCTTCCACCTGCCGACCTAAAACCAAACTGCTCCTTTCCTGCAGCCCGAGGTTCCCCAATCTCGACAAAAAATTGGACTCTCCTCTAAAGCACCCTGGCATAGGCTCTTCCGGGAGGCTGAGAAGTGTGAGTTCCCCGAGGTAGTTGAACACACCTCTCTGGCTGTCCCTCTTTTTGTGGAGGGAACCACCAACCCAGTCTGCCAATCCAGGGGAACTGTCCCCCACCTCCACGCAGATGTTGAAGAGATGTCCCAACAACACCCAGAGCTTTTAAGATACTCAGGACGGATCTTGTCCACCCCTGAAGCCTTTGCCACTGTGGAGTTTTTTGACCACCTCTGGGACTTCAGCCTGGGTGATGAATGAATCCAGCCCCAAGCATCCCCGCCTCGCCTTCTTCCAATGAAGGCGTGTCCGTCGGGTTGAGCAGATCCTCAAAGTATTCCTTCCACCGCCCGACAATATCCTCCTTCAAGGTCAGCAGCTCCCAATCCCCACTGAAAACAGCTTTCGCCAAGCTCTGCTCCGCTCCGGAGGCGCTGACGGTTTGCCAGAATCGCTTTGACGCCACTGATAGTCATTTCCATGGCCTCTGGAACCTCCAGGGCCCCAGATTTTGCCTCTGCAACCGCCCAGGCCACGCACGCTTGGGCTCATGGTAGCAGCTTGCTGCTTCAGGAGTCCCACAAGCCAGCCAAACTCCTGATAGGACTCCTTCTTCAGCTTGACAGCATCCCTTACTATTGGTGTCCACCACCGGGTTTGGGATTGCCACCACTTGGCGACAGGCACCACAAACCTTACGGCCACAGCTATGGGCAGCAGCATCGACAATAGAGGCAGAGAACATAGCCCATTCGACTCCATGTCTCCAACCTCCTTCGGAACCTGAGAGAAGCTCTCCCGGGGGTGGGAGTTGAACACATCCCTGACCGAGGGTTCCACCAGACTTTCCCAGTAGACCCCTCACTACTCGCTTGGGCCTGCCAAGTCTTTCAGGCTTCCTCCTCTTCCAGGGTAACCAGTGCCCCACCACCTGTGGTGGTGGTCGGTGGACAGCTCCCGCCCCTCTCTCTCACCCGAAAGTGTTCAGGGACATGTGGCCGAAGATCAGAAGATACCAACTCACAAAGTCAATCATTCACCTTCTCGCCTAGTGTCCTGCGTATGCCAGGTAATTCCATGGACATCCCCATGCTCTGGAACATTGTGTCTCTATTATGGACAATCCGTGACTTGCACATGGAAGTCCAATAACGAGACAAGAGCTTTGCACAGTCATAGTAGCTTTATCTGGTGTGTTCCTGATTGGTTGTGACTTGATCATGGATTAAAATATCAGCTGTGTTGCTATCTTCTCTGTTTATAGATGTTGGAGCTTGGCCTGTTTCCAGTGTAGTCATGTTTCATTCATTGTGTTTAACTGAAACTACTGTCGTTCATTACTTGATAAGAGAACTGGCTTGGAGCTTGTCTGCCTGGCTGTTCTATTCCCCCAGACGGGGCCCCCTGTGGAGCTAGTTAACAGTTACCTGTCATGATCATGGTGGATCATGGTGCTGATGACTGGCTTGATTGCTCATTCCATTCACCTACCTAGCTTCGCCAAATTTTTCATTACCGCTCTTCTGTTTCACCTGCTACAGTCTCTATTTATCCTGCCTTCTTCCAGTCAACAGTGCCACATTATTAAAACCCTTGGTGACAGTTTTCTAGCAGATATTTTGGTTTCTGATTGCCTCATGGTGACCTGTTCTGCCTGTGGACCTCTGATCCTGCCTGTTTCTGCTCTGATCTGTTTGCCTGACCTGTCTTCTGAATCCTGCTGGGTTCTTCACCAAACCTGGAACTTCTTCCTGACACCGACCTGGATATCTCTTTGCTACCTCTTCGGATCTCTAGTCTTCTGGCCTGGACTCCTGTGTTGTGCCATATGCCATATTCATGTTTTTTTGGACATTGGGAACTAGTGTCCATATTTCATCTTCACATGATGACCAGAGAGGAGGACAAGCTTTGGTGAATGAACAGCTCTAAGATCTCTTTAAACCCCCCTTTTTTCAGCCAACTGACTCACCAGCCCCCTCTGTGTGAGGACAGAGAAAACCACAGAACAAACCAGATCTCTCTCTCTTTCCCTTCTCTCTTGCCCATGAATCTGGGGTCCACTTCGGCAGAGTCTCTAACAGAAAGGAGATCCAGGCCCAAGGGGACCCAGATCTCCAGAATTATCAAGGATAAGACATCATTGTGACCATTCAGAACCAGACTGCTGCAAAACAGATCTTTTGCAACACATTTCTCTTGAGTTTCAGAACTTACAGAGCAAGACTGGAGAGAAGGCCTCCTAAGGATCCCTGGTTGGAGCCGCTGAGACAAAGAAAGCCTGCCTTACTGTGCTAAGCTGCTGCTGGATAAAACTGCTGCACATGGAAAAAAAAGGTTTGCAGGTCTGGCACAATTATGAACAGAAAAAACAATATGTCTTTTGATGATATTGATCATTTTATGTGTTCACTGATGAGTAAAGACAAGCTAACAGGATGGACCTCATTCTGTGCTATGCTACAGTTAGATGTTTTGAGCTGTTGTTAAAGCTTGGACAAGCTTTATTTCACTAAGGGTTTAAACACTCCTATAAGATTAGCGTTCATGTGTTCCTCGTATGCTCAATACATTTCGATTACCAAGTATGACCAAGAGTCATTTAATAGAATCCTATTCTATTAAATGACTCTTGAGTCTATTCGCTGCTAGCTATTTCAAAGAGCGTAAAGAATCATTTAACTAAAGGTTATTGAATCCTGATTAAACAAATCATCAATAAAACATTATTTGGCTGAATAATGTTTTATTCACCTCATGGATTTGCATTGTGAATTGGTCTGAAAACATTCCACTTTCTTTAAATTATTGAAAAGCTAATTTGATTATTTCCCAAATTCTTCCAGATAAACTTTGGTTTTCAAACTCAAAATCCACCTTAAACTGTAATATGGTTTTCAACCATGTTTCCCCTTCCTCTTTGTACATAGTAGTTTAGTTGAGTTTCACTAGTTTTAGTTAAAAGTTATAAATGGAGTCAGATGGGTCCAGACGCTTGCCCAGATGGACACGAACCGATGCAAACAAGGGCAGCGTCCATGGCAGGTTCAGAGTCCCGTACGTCGAGCAACCAACTCAGACAGAAATGCACAGACACAGACAGGCAGAATCCAGCAGGAGTCCAAAGGGGGTTCAGGCCAACAGATCAGACAGGGACAGACAGGGCCAGTGGATGAGAGAGATTGGAACCAGGAGATCAGAATCACAAAGGAAACACTGAAACACTCACCACCGGCTAAGGATTAAACTCGCCTAAAGACATTGTCTCCGGAATAATCTCAATGGAACGGGGACATGAACCTGTTTATCATGATGTGAAAAATGTGCCTGTGTTTCTGCTGACCTGTCCTAACAAAATTGACAGCTGAGTGGTGATATATATAAGTGCGTAGGGTGGAGGGAGGGGGCAAGTAGCACACTGAGGGGAGGAAGTGGCTGGGTGAATTATTTAGGGGGGGTGGGGGGAGCTCTGGTTGGGTGGCCTGTGTGGCGCATGTGGGCCCCGATCCTGGGGAGGCTTTTGCTGGAGGGAGTCTGGTCCGGGTGCGGGGTTGGGGGCCATGCCCGAAGTAGGAACAAGATGGGTTAGTATGGCGGTGTTACAGCTCCCCCCCCCCATCCTGATTTTAGGTTCACTTATTGGGTCATCCATATGGGGCTTTGGCTTTTGAGCATTTTTTCTTTGGATAAACTTTACAGGCACAAGTGCAATTTCACAAACAACTACAGGTGCTTTTGACTCCAGGTACTTAGAGATTCACTTCCTGTTGGGAGCTGGAGAAGTACCACCTTTCTCCAGCAGAGTCCGCCGTGGATCCTCCTGAGTTGAGCCTCCTGCAGCAGCTGCAGCCCATTCCATCATCAGAGGATCCACAGTGCTTTAAGTTGTCTTTCAGACCTTGCCTCAAACGCCACAAAGTGTTGATCCAGACTGGTTAGCACCTAAAGCCTAGCATCTCTGAGAACCTTTGTTGACTTTGAATCCAGACTTGGATTCTAAACCTTTTGTCTCTGTCTCCAGGAAACCAGTTTTTCTCCTGTGAAGCACCTGGAAGAGCTGAAACTGCCGCGAGCCTGCCCTCGCAGCCAAACCCTGAAGACTCTCTGAACTTCCATGCAGCTCTGGACCAAGAGCTGGAAACTCAAAACCAAGGTCTACTCATTCTTTAGAAGTAAGACGCTGAAGCAGCTTACGGACTCTAGCTGATCAAATCCTTTCAGATCCAACAGCCTCCCTCTCAAGGCTTTAATCAAGAACCCTCAAGGTACAAATCAGTGAAACTTGTCAAGAATCAAACTCCCATATGCTCAACGCTAAGCTTTAGAACTGTCTCTCACGCAGACTCCGGTGAACCAGTTTCCACAGGCCTGAACCAGAACCAGTCATAACCTCTGTGCTGTCTGTGTCAATAAACTCTGTTAAACCTTTACTCTGGACACTCCGTCTCAGTGGTGTTCTGCAATTGGGACCACACCAGTGAACCCATCATGACACTTCCATCCAGAAAGCCCATATTCTTATCTTCAGGTAACACAGAATACATGTCAGATTAAATGATACTACTTATACTTTTCAGCAATAGTAGCTAGGTGTTACGCTATTGTATGTCTCATACCATGTCCATGGGTTGTGCTGTTCTTCTTTTACATCTCTTTGCTGGTGATGAAGCAAGACTGAAAATGTTTTTATCGTTATCTCCTTTTTATCTTCTATTTTTCTTTCATCTTTTTCTCCTTTTTTTTCTGTTTTTCCTTTCCTGTTCTACTTACATTGCAGTGTCCATATAATCTGTAAAACTCACTGCATAATTATAATAAAGCCATTTACATGCATAAAATAAGCGTAACACTATGACGATAGCCCTACTGCTCCACTTGGGAAAGTAAAATCTGTTGGGCTCTTTTAGGCACCAAGGCAATTATCCTTATTGCCACATCGCCAGACCGGACACTGTAAAAAAAAAAAAGAAAAGATATTAAGTGGGTTTGAGATGAGCACCGCCTTGCCTGGAATTTGGTCGAGATCGTATGTGTGTTCTAATGGCAAAGGTTAAAAGTCTATAGTCAAGCTAGACAGAGCTGTTTGCATTTTAATGTCTATTTTTCACCAATTTTGGCCATATACACTAATTGAGGGCAGTACACTAAATCATGTTGTTATAAATAAAAAAAAGAGTTGTGTCTTTACAATTGCACTGAACACCAATGACAAAGCCTTAGTGCACATGTCGGGCCATTTGGTGGCACTGTGACAGTGTCACACACTCACACCCAAACCGAGACAAAGGCTGTTTCTCAATATGTGTACTTGTACGTTCTCGTGTGCTCGTGTGCTCGTAAAACGTCATCAGCCTCAGCCCTAGTATTGTTCCAATTCACAAGAACACAAGACCCGAGTACAGACAAAGTCCCCAGATATTCTTCTTGCCCCTCCCTGTTTAACCAGCATCAGAGCAGACTTGTCCGTTCTCCTGATTGACAGCTCCCCCAGCATCGACAGTGGTAGCAGTAGTTTCAAATGAAGTGCTCACAGAGCTCAGAGTATTAAGTCGAAAGTTCTCTTTCCTGTTGCTGTTGTTCTACAAAATGTGTATGTGTACAAAATGTATGTTTTAGGATCATTTGAGGCAAGAACATTATAATTTTAAGCTTCAATATATGGTCCATTTACTGAGTTAGTGCATAATTTAAAAAAAAGGACAGATGGTGAGAGGACCATGGCAACCATTGGACCTCCGAGTCTAACCGCAGCCTGGGCTAACATTAGCCCTTCTGCAGCAGCCCTCTCTCAGCGTAGATGAGTGTGAAGTACAGCTGGCTCTGATTGCAATTGTTTTGCTTTATTTGTTTACTTTTATTTGTTTTGTGTTTCTCTGAATTGTTCATTATTATTTCCCCTAAAAATGATAAGATTCTGTTCCATTTGACAGGATTTATGCTGAATGCTCCGATTCTCCCAAAGTCCACACTTTCCTGTGTTCTTGTCAACAACATACTCAGTGAGGACGCGAGTCCATACTTCCATTCTTGCGAATTTAGATAGAACCCACATGTTCAACCCACATTCAATTTAATTCAGTTTATTTCTATAGCAACAATTCACAACACATGTCATCTCATGTCACTTTACAGTTCACCAGATCAGACAGTCAGATTGATTCAAAGTTTTCCA
>JAGKQL010000049.1:2285681-2304481 GCA_018398635.1 Cyprinodon brontotheroides
AAACTCATTATAACATTGGGGTTTTGCAAAGTGATTCCTGTGACATGGACATACTGTAAAAACCCTGCCTTAAAATGTTCTGACTAATAAAATGTAGATCTTCATATAGTCAAAAAAAAAACATAACTAAGAATAATTAAATGATTGGCAAGTATCCAACTAGATCTAAAAATTATAACTATATTTTTAAGAAATCTGACTCTAAACCAATATAGATTAGTTTTGGCATCTGACACTTGTATTTTCCATGTGCCCAATTTCCTTGCTGTTTTAAACACAAAACATCCTGTTAGGAGGAAACAAAGGGGTAATTTCTACAATATATCTCATCATTTGTATTCTTTGCTTTACTATATTTAGAAAATAAGCTGAAACCATTTTTAACAAACTTATTTGTGTTTTTTTCCAGGGACACCTAGAGGGATTTCTTTGTGACTTTTAGCACATTTATTATAAACTGAATGCTTTATTAATTGATCTTTTTTTTTAGCAAAAGCAAATACATTTTCCCCTTAATCCTCAAATCCTTTTGCACAAAGTTATTATGAGGAAGTTAGAAATTTTAACTTGTATTCTTTAAAAATTCAAATGAAGAAATCATGATCATTTTTGTCTTTGATTTGGCTTCAATACTAATTAAATACACCTTAAATCTTTCTTTATGACTAATAAAATTTGTCACAAAGCATACGCCAAGCCTTTTATTTAAGTTCAATATAAAAATACACAGAATTGAGAGACTTACACAGAAGAAAATATACTTTAGATCAGAGGTCACGGATCTAAAGTATATTATAACACATATAACACATTTAGAAATCAGTGCAGGTTTCTGATGACATTGTCTAACTTCACTTGTGCTGCTTCTCCTGTTAATATAGTAATTGGTTTATAGACAATAAGGAAATTGTCTATATACCAAACTGAAAAACTGTTGTTCACTATTTAAAAAAGTATTTTAGATTTTAAAATGGAAAAACTTTATATTTTTTGTTTTGTTTTCATTTAAAAAGTCAATGTATAACACAGGTGCATAAATACCTGCATTTTATTTGAGTGTTAAATGCTGTTTAAAGTAACATGTTATAATTAAAAATGTCTCCGGACCTTTACTGGTTGTTAATTTTCTTTATTTGGACCCTGCTGATTTTTAATTAGAGACCCCTTGTCATGATGGGCTCTCAAGGGGGACCCAATTATGCAGAACACCACTGAGGCGGAAACAGGAGTAAAGGTTTTAACAGAGTTTATTTAGACAAGCACTGAGATTATGACAGGTTCGGGTTCAGGCCTGGGAAACTGGTTCACTGGAGTCTGCGTGAGAGACAGTTCAGTTAGCTTAGCACGTTGGAGCTTGATCTCTTGATGATAACTGATTGTACCTTGAGGGTTCTTGAGGTTAGCTTTGGGAGAGTCACTGTTGGATCTGGAGAGGAGTTGCTCAGCAGAGTCCGATTGCTGCTTCAGCGTCTCACGTCTAGAAATGAACAGACCTTGGCTTTGGGTTTTCCAGCTCTTAGTCCTGAGCTGCATGGAAGTTCTCTATGGTTCTTCAGGTTTGGCTCTGAGGGTCGGCTCGGCAGGTTAGCTCTTCCAGAGCTTCACAGAGGAGACACAGGTTTCCTGGAAGATAGAGACAACGGTTAGAATCCGTGCTGGATTCAAAGTCACAAAGATACACTTAGAGTCTAGGCTTAGGCGCTGACCAACTGGATCAACACTGCGACATTGAGGCAAGGTCTGAAGACAGCTTATATAGTGGATCCTCTGATGATGGTAATGAGCAGCAGCTGTGCAGGAGGCTCTGCTCAGGAGGATCCACGGCGGACTCTGCTGGAGAAAGATGGTACTACTCCAGCTCCCAACACCCCTGCCTTAGATGCTTTGGACTTAATGTGATTTCTAACAATTTATTTCTTTCAAATACATTTATGAGTTGGTTCAAAGTATAAATTTTGTTTTTCGAATTCTTTTAAAGGGATAGTTCGGGATTTTTGACATGAATCTGTATGGCATCCCCATCACCAGTGTCATACAATCACACTGACTTACCCTGGCATCTGTGAGCCGAGTTCACCGTCCAGCATTGGTAAAGTGAGAAAGTAGTCCGGCAGGGGTTGCTAGACCCAGCGAAATAAAACCTTTCTCTTCCAAAATGATACCAGAGTGATATGCATCCCAAAACATTGTAGTGGAAAAAGACACGTCCTTATCACTTGGTCCTATTTTCCTCTGTTCGCATCAGCGCGCCACACATCATGACCCGACAGCCAGGGCCTACCTGTTTGATTTGCGATTGTTTACTACTGGGGAAGATGTCTGACTACGAGAGCGACGAGGAAAACATCGACTTTCACTTAGAGCCAAAGGGATATCTTTATGAACCCGAGTACACTGACGATGAACTTCGACAAATGGAGTTAGATCCGGCAGAAAGAGAGAGGGTGGACAGAGAAGTGATGGAAGCAGAAGCCGCAGGAGCCACAGCTGGAGCTGCGATATCCAGGGTGGCCGACAAATCATGGTGCACTTGTTTCAAGTGCTAATTAATGCAGACAGAGGTGTGGAATGCTGTTGCCAATGAAAGGGATTTAGTAATGCCCGAGATACAGAACCTTCTACCAGATTACTCGAGCTGTGCAGTAGTAGCTATTTAATACTTCCCCAAACAACAGCGACTTCCCTGCCCTTCTTGTAAATGTCTAATGAACTTGGTTAGCTCTAAAGCTAGCTCGGTGGAAGTTGCTTGTAAACGCAGCTGCTAAGTTAGCACTGAAATGAGCTGGAAAAGTTGTTTCTCGCTGTCAGAATGACGGCGCCAAGACTCGATAACGCCAAACAGTGAGAGTAATAGGACTAATCGGCGGGATAACGTGACAGCGGTGGACTTTTTCTTTTCCCCACTACAATTGCTTTTGGGATGCAAAAATGGTCAACTCTCTTTGAACACATGTATGTTTTGGGAAAGAGAACGTTTTATTTCGGCTTTGGGTCTAGCAAACCTGCCGGACTACATTTCGGCTTGACCACAAAGCTGGACAAGAACTCTGCTCACAGGATGCTGCCAGGGGTAAGTCAGTGTGATTGCATGACACTGGTGATGGGGATGCCTCACAGATTCATGTCAAAAATCCCGAACTATCCCTTTAAATTCAGAGAAAGAAAGAAAGTGCTTTTATGCAAAGTGCTTTTATACAAAGTACAATTTTATCTTATAAAAAGATCATATGTCAGATGATGAGTGGGACTGAGAATAGCCTAAGAGTGAGGGAGAAGATTAGGCTGAGGTTGGTGAAAGTTTAGCCCGCATGCAGGATAGATCTGGGTCAGAAGCTAAAGGAAGGGGATCTTGAAAGATGATTGGTTTCTGAGGGAATGTGGTCCCGACTTTGATTAACTTGATCTGCAAATTTGCACACCAGTAGATGGTCCTGGTGAGGTTGATAAGGGTGTTCTAGATTGAATTTTCCAATAAATTTCCTAATTAGGAAAATAATAAATGATGGACTTTCAGTAAATACAGGGGAAATTATTGCAATATTATTTGCCATAAAGTGGGTTGAGAAAAAAAAAAAGACTAATATGATCTGTAATCACGAAAAGTGATTAAAATAAAATGCATTTATTACTGATTAACTCATTACATTTCCCTAAGTGAGTTACATCTCTATAAAGCTCTAAAGCATGACCTTCCTAGCCTGGCTTCACGTACCTGACTGATACTACGTAAGTGATAGGGTAAAAGCAATATGTGAATATTAAATCCTTTGAAGGATTAGAATGTTGTAGATCATCATCTGCAAAAGTGAGGAGATCAGAGCGCGTGTTTAGGTCACATTCTTAGAAGGAGCCTCAAGTTGTGGTCGGAAATTACGCCAAGCTCCGTCCTGCCTGTTCATGAGATGTATCACGCTCACTTCTGTTTTGACTGCTGAACTACATTCTGTAGTGTTGCTCAGACTCCCTCCTTCTGTGCAAATTTCTCTTTCTGCTAGTATATTATCTATATTCTACTCTAATTGTCCAGCATCACTTTTAAACACAGCTTCTACATCTGCACATATCTACTGGGAATAACTAGGGAAGCCAAGAGTGCTCATACACTTTTATTTTCCTTTGCTTTCTCAAAAAAAAAAACATAACTATCTCGCTATCATGTTTAAACAATTAATTGTTTTCTTGAGTTAACAAGATAATTTCTTGTTTTCACATTAAAACAGTGATTGATTTCTTTAGATAACGAGATGATTAAAGCTGTGTGTTTAGGACTCCAGTCTGTGTGGTCTGTGTGTTTTGTGGTAGAGTGTCTTCCTTCCTCCCCCAGGCGGCGCCTGGTTCTGATTCCTCCTCCTCACACACCTCTGCAAGGGGTTACCCCTGCTAACGGAGTGTTCTTAAGCTGCCGACTGCCACTACCTCAAACGCCAGAGTGTTTACGCCAGTTTTAAGTACCTAGCCAAGCTTGAGTTTTGCTGGAGTCAAACTGAGTTTTTGTCAACCTGAGTCTTAACATTGCTTTTTGTCTTTGCCCCTCGCAGCAGGAAGTCATCCTGCAAACTGGATTTTTCGGGCCTTCTCTCCCTGAAGGATCAACTGAGCTTCAAACTGAGCTGGGGATACAAACCCGAGGTTTGGATCCACTTTTCCCCTAGGAAACGCTTTGAGCTTCACACTGAGCAAGGGATTCATCTGCAAAACAGTCCGCCTGGGCACAAGAGGAAATCTGGAGTGACAGTCCGCCTTTTCTCCCATTCACCTACACAATCAACCAAGATTCTGGTAACCCTGTCCGCCTCCCAATCGCATGAGAGACAAACAACTACTGGAGTCTAAGAGTCAACCTAATCTCTGGAAACGTGAGTCTGGCAACCTTTTCTCCTCTTTCAGTTACGGTAGAGCAGTGTTCAGAGCAACACTGGAATCTCCACCAAACTTCTCATAATAAACCTGTTAAACTTTTTCCCTTGTGTCTCTGGGCTGGTTTATCTGCATGTGGGTCTGAGCTCTTGATAAAATCATGACACTGTGTGAGTGATGAATAAGGCTGGCCAACAGCCCTTGATTCCCAGTGCATCCATGCCTTCAGTGCCCATAGTTGTGCATTTGCGGTACCGCATGTGTGCAAATATTCCGCTTTTTAGTTTCCTATTTGTTTTTCACTCATTGTCAGGTCAGCATGGATAATTGGATTGCATGGAATACAGAAGAAAAAAAAACTGGCTGTTTTTTTTAATCTTCAATCTGGACTCATTTTGGGGGTTAATGCATCTTATACCCGTTACATGTGTGTCACCGGGGCTGTTGAGAAAACACCGGCGCTAAGGCTCTGGAAGCAAATGTAATTGCTTATGAATCAAAAGTTGAAGCAAATCATCAAACCCATAATTTCATCTCGTTCCCAAAAGTTAAACACAGGATTATCTACAGAATTACACACAGGCTGCCATTATATATATTATCAAATCATATACCGCTGTTGTGGTATTGAAGGATGAAATAAGTTTTAACACACACCAATCCTCTCATTTTGACGAGAAAACAGCTTGCTGATGAAAAAGCTATTATCTCGTTATGACAAGAAATGGCTTTCATTATCTTCAGATAACACCCCAACACCCCTCGCGACCCCAAGGGGTCAAGGTGCCTATCTCCAGCTGTCAATGGGCGAGAGGAGGGGTACACCCTGGACAGGTCATCAGTCCATCACAGTTACTGTTAAACTCTTACAAGGTAGTTGTAACATTCATCATTTTAAAATTCATGCTGATATTGAAGGTGATGGCTTAAATGCAGCCTTTAATGCTATCATGACACTATCACCTGCTATCACCTGAGCCTGGCTTCAACACCTGAGCCTGGCCCACCTGGAGGAGAAGAACACCCACGCGTGGATGCTGTTCCTGTTCAGTTCAGCTTTCACCACCATCATCCCACAGCACCTGGTGGAAAAGCCGGGAACATCTTGGGCTTTCTCAACACACCCCTTCTCGAAAACTGGCTGCTGGACTTCCTCACCAACAGACCTCAGCCCCAGTCCGGGTCGGACAGAACACCTCTAATATCATCAGCCTAAGCAAAGGCTCTTTGTCAGGCCTGCATCCTGAGCCCTCTGGCTGTTTACCCTGATGTGTGTGTGACTGTTGTTCCCTAGAGGTTCACCACCAATCACATCGTGGAAGTTCACAGATGACACTATGGGGGAGGGCCCCATCAGAGACCGACAAATCGATCCAGGACTACAGAGAGGAGGTGGAGCAGCCTGGCTGGTGCAGTGGAAAACAGCCTGATCCTGAAGGTGGAGAAGACCTGGCGGAGATCATCATTTGGACTTCCTCGAGAAAAAACCGGCTCGGCACCATGCCCACTGCTCATCACAGCTCAGCCCATGCCTGGAGGTGGTCAGGCAGCCACGCAAAGTTCCTGGGGGTGCACATCACGACAACATCAGGCAGGCAATCCTCACCTGGACCTGTAAACACTTCATCTCTAGTGAAGAGGGCATAGAAGCGCTTGTACTTCCTGCGGATGAGGAGAGCTCCGCTTGCTCTCATCCTCGCCAACCTTCTACAGAAGCACCATAGAGAGCTATGGCGTAATGACTCTCAGGGAGGCCGCGAGAGCCTCTGACTGGAAGAATGGAGAAAAGTGGTGAGGACAGAAGGAATCATTGGGGCGCCTCTTCCCTCCATTAAGGACATTTCATCACAGCGCCGCCATGCGGTCCCGGCAGCCCGTATTAATATTAATGCGCACCCTCACACCCCCACCATGGACTGACTTCCCTCCCCTGCTGCCCCTCTGAAGAGGTTCCGCGAGCATCCGGCTGCAGATCCACCAGGTTGTGCAACAGCTTCTTCCCCACTGCCATCAGACTGTTGAACCTTGATCCACAATCCAATCCTGCACCTATTGCACATTATTTGGCATCAAATGCTGCTGAACTTTTTAACTTTTAGCCCCCTTTAATTGTTCATCTCATTCTATTTTTCAATAACGACATTTTTGCACAAATGCCATTTTGCACTGAACCACTGCAACTTGCACACTGCTCCTTATCCTCTGCACTGTTCACACATTGACCACTGCTGCTGCGCTTTTGTATTTTTTCCATAACTTTGTGCCATTTGAAAGATCAATGCGGCAGATTTCATAAAAAGCTGTATGTAACGCAATTTCGTTCTGTATGCACCCTGTGCATACAAAATGACAAATAAAGAAGTCTAAGTCTAAGTCTAAGTCTATCTTAGACTCAATTAACTTTGTTCAGAATGTGAATAGTCCCACACATTCTCATATTCTGTCATAATCTCAGCAATAATGATGTCTCACAAGACGCACTTGCTCAGCTCCTCCGCATTTTCATTACTACTAATCTGATCCACCTGCATAGTACATAACCAGCCTTTAGACAAAACACCAGTGCTAGGTTACTTCAAGCCATTGGTGAGATCTATTCCACCATTTTGATTCCTTACTTTCTGCTTGTTTGCCTGACGTGATCTGTCCCTGTTTCTTAATCTCCCTGATCCCTGTCTGCCTGCCCATTGCCTACCTAGAACTGTTTGTGGCAGTGCCGGCCGGCCCATAGGGAGCGCTGGGGCACCGCCCTCCCTGATAAGAAGAGAGAAACGTAAAATATATTTTTAGAAATTAACTCATAAATGTCAGTTTTACTCTCTAGAGTGTGTACCTATGAGCAAAACAAATTGTATAAACTACATTTCCTTACCTACTGTCATTCATTTGTGGATTTCTACAGACAGACTCCTGCCTTCGGACATCAGATCGCTCCTCAATAAGTAGAGAATCGCTAATCATGTACTTAATATTGCTAGGTCAATTTCTAATACCTCAATGCCAGAATTCCAGCGCCCCGGTAGAATTTTGGCTGTTCTTGGAGGCTGGTGCATTTCGTAAGTTCTTTAACAGGCTTCTTGCACCCAAGTGCAGGTGCAGACAATAGGGGAGGGATCACGGGCTAAAGTAACGAAGCGAGATCCTGTATTTATCTACCCGTTTGCCAGAAAGAACATTCCTGTTGTAGGATATGAAATTTCATGTCATGGTTGTGACTGTGACGAATCCACCTCGTCGCCTTAAACAACCTCCCTCTCTAACTCTGCGTGCCACACACACATTCCTGTTATGCTGTGTTTGTGAGGACCAATGTGTGTGTGTACTCGCCTTCTGAGCCCAGTAGCGGTCCATTACCTTAAAACACACAAGCTGTTCCTGGTTACCTGCTGGCGTGTGAGGGTGCACACTTAATATTTCAGTGGGGTTGCTTATTGTGTTGTTGGGGGTGCGTGTGTGTGTGTGTGTGTACGTGTTTTTGCTATAGGGGACTGGTCATCTTCAGTGCAGCGAAAGCGTCTTTGCTGGGTTCAAACCCAGTTTAGTGTAATTGAATAAGTCAATTAATCTATGTAAAGGAATTAGGTTGTAAAAATTATTTGTTTTGTATATCAATTGTTTGTGGAGGTAATATATGAGCAAAACTGATTTATGAGCAGAAATAAGAGAGCCTGAAGTGAGGGGCTTAAACTATTTAATGAGGGGTGTGGGAAGAAGAGCTGTGCCGTTAAAGGTTTTTCTGTTTCACATAAAGTAGCACAAAGTAGCTTTGTTTAGTTCAAGAACACAAATTGATCATGTTTTTATAAATGAAAAAAAGTAGCGTCAACACAACTGCACCAAGCACGAATGAAGACGCCTTAGTGCACATGCCATGCCCTTTGCCCTTACACCAAAACCATGACAAAAACAATAGCCATGCACTGAAAGCTTATACACGGTACATACAGCAACATGGCGGTAAAAATGTGCAAAATTGAGCTAGGACTTTATTGTAAAAAAAAAAAAAAAAAGACGTGGACCTTTGTTTAATATCTCCCAAAACTTGAGCTCCATTTCAATACACAGCTTAGCCAGTCACACAAGGACAGGCCACTCACACACACACATGCAGCCTCCCACTGTGCCTACTGTAAATATGTGTGGAATTGTTTTATTTCTTGCATTTTTTGTATCGTTTTTAATGACAAAAATAAAAAGCATTCAAACAAATAACAGGGGTTCTTTTGTATATTTCGCATGCTGGAATTTCAGTCCTCTTCACTTAGACACAAATACTTCTGGTTATTGCTCAGAGCTGTACCTGGCTGTAAAATATATCTCCATTTAAAATATTAAAATTAATTCATTGTGCTTTTTTGCTAAAATAAAACTAAGCTAAATATAATATATATAATCTTTAAATTATAAAATAAAATATACTGAATAGAACTAACTTCCAACTAACTAGACAGTTAGTTGGGAGTTAAGCTTTCCTTCTTCCTTTGGTGCACCAGTAATGGCCTTATTTACAGAACAAAAGCGCCTGTTCACACCTGCCTATGTTAATTAAAATCCTTCAGGTCAGTCGACCCGTCTCTGGGCTCCAAAGGTAGAAATGTTAAATAACCCTTCTCTGGTAATTCTAGTGTTAATATCTCCCAAAACTTCAGCTCCATTTCAATACAAAGCTTAAACAACAAAATATGTTTGTGGTTACTTCTAAACTCATCTTGATCACTGCATCTGATTTTTTTTGTCTCACCATTCTGCAGTGAGGCAGGGTGCTAGTCTCTCTTCTGTGTAGGCACTCCAGTTCATTCCTGCAAACAAAGTGTCATAAAATTAAGATGTTGAAACTTTGAAACAAAAAAATTACTGAATTGGTTGTCCATCCACATACTACATAGATTTAACACTGAGAAAATATTGTGACTACCAGCTGATAATTGGGGTCACTGAGGGTCTATGAGTCCTTACTGGTGTAAATTCAATCTTAAAATATTGATGTCACAGCTCCATGATAACTTATATACAGGGTGTTCTTTATCAATTAATGTCATGTATCACATAAATAAAGATATTCAGACAATGTAAATACATGTAGGGGTAGTGTTTCCCTAGTGGATAAAGCATTGTGCTTGCAAGTTCGCACTGCACGGTTCGATCCCAGCATCTAGCAATCTGGCTCTCTGAGAAAGACCCCTAACCCCCAACTGCTCCCCGGGCACCGCTCAATGGCAGCCCACTGCTTCACAAATGGTAAATTTGAGGTAAATTTCTCCAGTGTGATATCAATTAAGTTCAATTATTGTTATGGTGATTATTTAAGATGTAAAAACATCTTATCACATGGGTTTCCATGGGGAGAGAAATGTGAGGTGGAGATGCTGCCCCATGATAATAATACTTTCCTGTGTTCTTGTCAATTACATACTTAGCAATGACACAAGTCCATATTTGCGTTTTTGTGAGTTGAGAAACGGCCAAAAACAACTGGCATATTTGTGGTGGCAGTTTCTCAGATTCGAGCTATACACTCTCACACTGCAGAATTAACCCTCCATGGTTCTGTAAATCTTAAGAAATCTGAGATTAAAGTTGCCGGGTCCCTCGGGGTTGTAGTCGTCGTGTTCCTGATATGTGTGTTACCATATTTCTGTGTCATACTTACAGGCCAAGATACTTTACTTAACTCTTCATCTGCTGCTTTTGTGGTATTTTTAGTTTAACTCCTGTCTAAACCCTATTATACCTTTTTCTACTCCTGGTTTAGAAAATCAATTAAACTCATTATAACACTTCGGATTTTGCAAAGTGATTCCCGTGACATGGAAATACTGTAAAAACCCTGCATGAAATTATTCTGACTAAGAAGGAATGGGAATTGAACATAAAACATAAAATCACAACACCTGTGAACCTCTTCGAGTCTTCCGACTCCTGCTGGACTCTGCCTGTTAACCTAACCTGTAATAAAATGGGACAGATGGACCCAATATTCAAGGTGAGATAGTTATTAGTAAAGTTCAAAGCCTTTATTGAAACAAAAACACTAACAGAGAGAACAGAAGTGTGCAGGAACATGCAGGAAGCCGATCCAGGTCAGGGGAGAACAGATCAGGCAGGAACAGTTCAGTTCTCCGCTTGATCACAGGTTTCGACCCAAACAGGAACAGAGGGATCCAGGCTTCCAGGAATCCTCAGAGTGTGAAGGCAGGTATGGAGTCAGATGGGTCCAGAGGCTTGCCCAGATGGACACGAACCGATGCAAACAAGGGCTGCGTCCATGGGAGGTTCAGAGTCCCGTATGTCGAGCAACCAGCTCAGACAGAAATGCACAGACACAGACAGGCAGAATCCAGCAGGAGTCCAAAGGTGGTTAAGGCCAACAGATCAGACGGGGACAGACAGGGCCAGTGAATGAGACAGAATGGAACCAGGAGATCAGAATCACAAAGGAAACACTGAAAAACTCTCACCACTGGCAAGGGATTAAACTCGCCTAAAGACACTGTCACCGGAATAATCTCAATGGAACGGGGACATGAACCTTTTTAAATAAAACGTACGTTTTCATAAAACTTATGAAAACAGAACCTAAAGACATCTAACAGGGAACAAACAGACAGTAAACAACGATCTGGCCCCGATAGCTGGAACTGAGCCCAATATAAAGGAACAGATGCAGGTGGATGAGATTAGTGATAATTGGAGACCATGGAGTATTAGGCTGGAGAAATGCATTACCAATTAAGCCCAGCTATCAGGGCAGATCATGACAAATCCAGGAACTGCTTCCTGACACTGACCTGGATTTCCCTTCAGTAACTCTTAAGATCTCTGATCTTCTGGCCTAAAATCCTGTGAACCTCGTCAACACTGTTTTTTTTTTTTTGTTTTTTTTTATTGCCCTCTGAATTGTCCTGCCTTCCGTTGTCTGTTAGGATCTGATCTCCTGCCAGTCCTTGAGTCTTTGGGGCTTCAATGTCTGGGACACTGGGCAGCGTTTGCTGCCTCTTGTCTGAGGCCGACCACTTGGAGTCTACCTCTTCTTCTGGGCACAGACTTGAAGACTAGGTTAGTGACTTAAACGTTCATAAGCTTCCTCCACCAGATTAACATCCTTTGCTTTCTTCCTGTAGAAGATACTGCCTTAGATGCCCTAGCTGTTGACAGCAAATTCATAATTTCTAATACATTTCTTTTGAGATATCATACTGTCTGTCTGTCTGAATACTGGGTCCTCTTTTCTGAGCCTTGACATTACCTTTTGTATATCTGCATCTTTTTGTATGTCTGCTTCTATCTCCTTGAACCCCAGTTGACCTCAGCAGATGGTCACTTAGACTAAGCCTGGGTCATGCTGGACCAATTCTTGCATTTAAAAGGGAGTGACTTCCTCAACTCCTGTTATTGTTCTCTAAATCTGCAGATAGATCTGTCTCTTTTCTCTCGATTTAGAACTTTTGCATGCACAATGGTGAAAAATGTGCCTGGCTGGTTGAATTATTTAGGGGAGGTGGGGGGGACTCTGGTTGGGTGGCCTTTGCAGCACGTGTGGGCCCCGATCCTGGGGAGGCTTTGCTTTGGAGGCCATCGGGGGTCCGGGTGCGGGGTTGGGGACCAGGCCTGAAGCGAGAAGTAACGAGATGGAGTTAGTATGGTGGTGTCACCCGTTCCTCTCCCGCCCGTCCGGATTTTAGGTTCCACTTATTGGGTCATCCGATAATCCCAGGACCAACCACCGGGTGCCGCCAAGTCCCTTTGGTGCACAGGATTATTGGATGTGAGTGTTATGTGTGTAGATAATGCGTCCACATTTTCATCATGTCGGCTTTTTTTTTTGCTCATCTTTCAAGAGACTGTGTATGGTGTGAGTAGGGGGCACTTGGATGGGAAGGCGTGATTGAGTCTGTTATTTTTTTTCCTTTTAGGTTGGGGTCTGAACTGCTCCCTCTCCCAAGCACATCTCAAGTCTCCGCCAAGTGCGGAGCCCATTTCTCTCGTTCTGCTCTCCCTCCGCTGGCTGGCGCCTGGGCTCGCCTGTGCACTGGTGGAGCTCGGGGTTTGGGGGTGGATACCCGAGTGGCTACTGGCTTATTCCTGGCGGCTTCTCCGCATGGCCTGACCTGCCTGGGCCTGGCTGGGGCTCCCGCCGGGGGGTGGGGCACCCCTGGGGCCTCAGATCCCTGGGACCTATAGCTGGATTCACTTTGGGGTGGCTGGCTGCAGGTGGAGCCTGCAGACTTGTCCCCGCTGGCTCCCAGGGGCTCCGGCTTATGCGGTGGGCAGGGGGATATCCCCTTCTGGGCCGTCATCTCCTCCTCCCTTGATGAGGGGTCGGATATCCTGGATTGGCTCCCTCCTGGTGCCCTTGCTCTGGGATCACTTTGGGCTGCCTGGGGCTTCTTGGGTCTCTGGTGCTGGCCCTCATGCCTGGGGAGGGGGGCTTACGCTATTGTATGTGCCAGCACACATGCATTGGTTGTAATTGTTCTTTTACATCTCTTTCGGGTGATGAAGCAGACTGAAAATGTTTTATTGCTATAACTCTTTTATCTCCTCATTCTTTATCTTTTCTCCTTTTTTTCTGTGTTTTCTTTTCCTGTTCTACTTACATTGCAGTGTCCATATATAAACTGTAAAACTCCCCTGCATAATTATAATAAAGCAATTTTATATGCATGAAACAAGTTGAACGCTATGGTGAAAGCCATACTGCTCCACTTGTGAAAGTAAAATCTGTTGGACTCTTTTGGCATCAAGACAATTATTCTTATTGCCACTTCGCCAGGCACTGTAAACAAAAAAAGGAAAAAAAAAAAAAGAAAAGATATTAAGTGTGTTTGAGATGAGCACTGCCTTGCCTGGAATGTGGTCGAGATCTTATGTGTGTTTTAATGGCAAGGGTTAAAAGTCTGTTGTCAAGCTAGACAGAGCTGTTTGCAACAGATCCAACTGTTTTAATGTGTATTTTTCACCAATTTTTGCCATTTACACTTACCGAGGGCAGTACACTAAATCATGTTGTTATAAAATGAAAAAATAAGTTGTGTCTTATACCAATGCACAGAGCACCAATGACAAAGCCATAGTGCACATGTAGGCCATTTGGTGGCACTGTGACAGTGTCACAGACTCACACCCAAACCGGTGACAAAGGCTGTTTCTCACATGTGTACTGTAATGCTCATGTGCTCGTGTGCTCGTGAAAACGCCATCAGCCCTTCTCATCCCCTTGTGTATTGTTCCAATTACTAAGAACACAAGACCGAAAGTAAGGCATAAAACCATGTTGCTCCTTCCCTCCTTGTTTCTAACCAACCACCATGCATCAGAGCAGACTTGTCCGTTTCTCCAGATTGACAGCTGTCCCAGCATGGACTGTGTAGCAGCAGTTTCTGCAATGAAGTGCTCACAGAGCCGTATACAAGTCGGTAAAGTTCTTCCTGTTGCCGTCACCATGAAAAGTGAGATTTTCGGCCCCTCGTGAAACTCCCCGCGAGATTCTCTGATTTTTCGGCCAGTTTCCTCGGCTAATTTGCAACCCGCGCTGTCCGCTGGGCTTGTCGTGCTGGGCCAAATTGTTTTAAAACCGGACTCTGACGTGAGGGAGAGCATCAGCTGTACTAATGGCCCTACTCATATGAATGCAGCAAACTCACGCGGCTGGCTGGCAAGGTCTGGCTTGAATAACCTACTTAGTTAGCGGAAACCACTATTCTCAAACAAATGAAATCGCTTCGTGATTGGCAGCAAACTACACGTGTGGCCACGGCCCAGGCTTTAATTTTCTACTGAGTATTGGACTAAACCACTTCTTTAAACAAGTAAAGTTGCTCGATTGGTTGGTATATATATATATTTACATATAAATTTATATTCATATATATATATATATATATTTATTCATTTATATATATATTCATATATATATATATATATATATATATATATATATATATTCATTCATATGCTGTGTATTTATGTTATCCTACACTACTACACAAATTGGCTTAGGCTACCATCAAGGACATGAATGAATTTATACAGGAAATGAAACATTTGCCAGGAAGCTGTTTATGCAAAGAAAGAGCTTATTAAAACACACAACTATATACAACGCTGTGATTCAAACACATGATTAAAAATTAAAGTCCGGTGGAACGGTCCGCTTTGTTTCCCGGGTTGGAGGTAACTGGCAGCATTCCCTCCTATAGGTCCGATGTGCAGACTTACCGTGCGGGTCCTGTTCTTCGCATCGCTTCTAACCGACTGCAGCTTAACACAGAGTTCAGTGAGATCCGTCTACGAATGGCGGGCACTACAAGTTAAATCATCCAGAGACCGCTAACGCATTTCATCTTTCGCTGGCCGGACATGAGGTCGGTGGCGGACTTCCAGAGTTCCACTTCCTCATCTGCTAATACCTGCCTCGCTTTCAGCAGCTGAAAACAATGAATCAGCGCGACCTGCATGGACACAAATACATCTATCAATGCACCTGGAAAATAGTCACCAAATAAAAGTCTTACCCTCTTTCTTCTAGCCCGACCCGGGCAGCTTGGCAGCCCCGCCGCGCAGCAACATGTTGGCTGGCTGCGTATATCTGTGCTCCTGTGTAACGCCTCAAAATACGCCTTACAGGCAGCTGGAAAACAATTAAATGAGAGTGGTATGGAATAAAAAATCAAACGCAAGTCACAGTAACAAGGAAGGAGAAAACATTAAAACAAAGTCACTTACACACAAATGTCGATCTTTATCAACATCATGCAAATCTGGACTTGCTGATATGGCTCCGAGCAAATAGGAGGTCTGTGAAAACAAATGTACAGCTATGATCGGTATCTATCCGCGATCCATTTCCTTTTACGCAGAGAATGAAAGCATATTCTTTAAATCTTACCCCGCTCCGGTTCATAGCGCCTGCAATTAGCCTCCGAGTTGTGAAGACGCGACTGCTTCCTGTGAATCACAAAAAATACACTTAATAAATCTTGTTCTTTTAAGGTACTATTAGTCCGAAGGCTTTAGGTTAGGCTGTTATTAGCTGTAGCTTTAGGCTAGGCTGCTATTAGCCCGTAGCTTTTAGGCTAGGCTGCTATTAGCGTAGCTTAGGCTAGGCCTTTAGCTTAGCAGGTAGTAATCCCGAACATATATTTACCGCTAGCATCTCTTCTTTGAGTTAGCCCCAAAATCCCCACACTCAGCTCCAGACCGCCTGCACAAGCAAAGCATGCTTCCTTCGCTGTGGCTCCAGACCGACTCCGGCTCCTGAGTTTCTTGGAGATGCGTAGAGAGCATGTAGCGAGATGAACCAGGGGTTTCGGATCATTAAAAATAATTACAATTCATTAATTTTTTTTTAATCAAGGCCTTAATTGGCACTAAAATTATTTAAATATGTTTATCAAAGTATTTAAATTCTTATTAAAAAAATGCTTATAAAAACAATTTCATCAGATATATTATATCGCTATAAATTTGTGTGGAACTGATTATAAAGCCGTATGTTCAGAAAGGAACGCTCCAGGCGGAGAAAAGCTAGAGGATATATATATACGATATGTGTGTGTGTGTTTACATACATACAGGAGTCATGGAACTGTGCTACAGCTCTCTTTCATATTTCATGTACACTAATAACTTGTACATGGTTCTTGTTGATGGTAATAAAATCATTTCTAATAGCACTAAAATAGCATTAAATTAGAGCCCATTCCTGTATGAACCCTGTGAGCGCTTTTAATTTAATATGACATATTAAAAAATCCCACCATCATCCAGCATATGTTCAGTTTCTGCCCAAATATATATATATTTTTGTAGATTTTTGTAACGGGGATAAGGATAATTCAAAACTGCTTTTTGAATGAACTACCTACCCAAACTCAGCATCTCTTTTCATTCCTGTAATAAGCAGTTTCTTTTGAATGGATTTGATTAAAGCTTAAAAGTCCCTCAGTATAAAATAAATATTTTGTTGGTATTATGAGAAATCTGCTTCCTTCGTTAGAATAACCAGTTTTGATCCAATCATTTAAATAAACGGTGTTAGTTTTTTTAATATATAAGAATTGGTGTTATTATTTCTAAGTCACCGATCTGTTGCTGCTTATATTTTAATTTGACGAACCGAATTCCGGTCGATGTTCTTTTCCTACTGTTTGAGATGCTGATTGCAATTGGCGGATCTTGACCTGGCCGGACCTTATGACCACAGTGTGTACCAATCTTCTGATGGCTGCTTCCAACAAGGTAATGCCAGCCATGTTATAAAGTGAATCATCTCAGACTCATTTCTTGAAACTTTTCCACTTAAGTAATTGTGAATTGAGCATATTGACAGACAACATTTTTATTTTTCTCTTAAATGCAAATTATACTTTTTTAAATGTATTGCTCTGTCAGCTAAAGATCTGTTTTTGGTCTCTATACTTTAATTAAATAAATCAATTCAAGCTAAAATGTAAGAGGCTATACTGAGCCTGATCTCTTTGTATCAGAGATTTTCTTACCTTTTAGAAAAAATGTCACTTGGAGTAAAGCCCCCCTGCAACCCTGATTTGCATTTGTATAGCTCACAGCATTTTGGTACATTTTACATGTTAAAAGCCTCCCTAGAATTCCATGGGAGTAGGCAGTCAGGGAAAACTGCCTAAGAAAGTCCACGTCAATTTCCTGACAATTTATGGGAGTTTTCGGCGAAGCCTGCAAATTGTCAGTAAACTGCCCGCTAACCTGAAGTTCCACGACAATCTACAGTGCTGCATATTGATGAAAATCCCACTTTTCATGCAGTGTGTTCTACAAAAGTATTTTTTAGTATCATTTGAGGCAAGAACATTATAATTTGAAGCTTCAGTATATGGCCCATTTACTGAGTTAGTGCACAATTTAAATAAAAAGTTCAGATGATGAGAGGACCATGGCAACCATTGGACCTCCGAGTCTAACCGCAGCCTGGGCTAACATTAGCACGTCTGCAGCAGCCGTCTCTCAGCATAGACGTGTGTGAAGTACAGCTGGCTCTGATGGCAATTGTTTTGTTTTATTTGGCAAAACGTTTATTTGATTTGTGTTTATCTGAATTGTTAATTATTATCCCCCCAAAAAATGATAAGACTCTGTTACATTTGACAGGATGTATGCTCCATGCTCCGATTCTCCCAAAGTCCATACTTTCCTGTGTTCTTGTCAACAACATACTCAGTGATGACATCTAGGTCCATACTTCCATTCTTGCGAATTTTGAAACAACCCACATGCTCCAGAAAGCTTATACAAAGTAAACACAGCAATACGGCTCTAAAGAGGTGCATGCAGGTTACAGAGGAAGGTTAAGCTAACACTTTATCATAAAAAAAAATAAAAAGATGTGCATACGCATGTACACACTAGAAAAGGAAAAATGCATTGCCTGATTTCTTCCCCTTTGGAAACCAGTTTCAAAACCTTTGTTTATGTTTTCTCGAAAACATCATCATCCATTTCAATACATTGTGCTTAGTTTTAACATCATATCTCTGCGGTTACACCTAATCTAATCTAATCATGTGGATGGAACCTGAATTGTGTTACATAACTGCCATCAAGATCTGATTTTGCCTCATCCATTCTCCCGTGAGACTAGGTGCTAGTATCACTTTCATCTTCACTTCTTATCTTAATTCAGTTTATTTCTAAAGCAACAGTTCACAACACATGTCATCTCATGTCACTTTACAGTTCACCAGATCAGATTGTGTCAGGATTGATCTCAAAATTTTCTCTCTATGAAAAAGCTGGTTGAGCGCATCAATTCATTGGACTCGAAGGCAATCCCTCACACTCAAGCACTTCTGTGTAGGCACTTCAGTTCTTTCCCGCAAACACAGTGTGATAAATTTAAGATATTGAGTTTGTTGTTCATTCATACAGGTGCTGGTCATAAAATTAGAATATCATGAAAAAGTAGATTG